>JAOQMM010000001.1:3225689-3244234 GCA_027563515.1 Erythroxylum platyclados
TCGAACTTCACTAAGGTAAGTTATAAAAAAAAATCTAATAATTTTGCAAATGCAATATTTAAAGGGAAATTTCTAACATCTATAAAAATATATTATATTACTAATTAAAGTTTTATAAAATTAAAAGTATAATATAGGTAAGGATTAAATAAACGCAAATAATTCATTTTAACTAATTTAAAAAACTAGCTTAGTTAAAAGTAAATAGTCTTACCTATCAGCGGTCACCACCTCACAATTGAAACATGACAGCCCGTGCATTGTACGCGCCACGGCGCACGTTATATGAGAAGGACGTTGAGAGATAAGTGATCTAAAGTGATTTGAAGAACAGGGAGAAAATAAGTCCACCTAATTTCCCCTCCATTTTCTTGTTCATTTGTCTCTTTCTATTGTCTCTCTCTCTCTCTCGCTCAGGAGTTGCCATGGAGTCTCTCTCTCTCTCTCTCACTTGTTCTCTTTGTAATGCCTTTGGCATTTGCTTTTAACTTCCTCTATGTCCCAAAAATTTTCGTGGAGAGTGTTGGAGTTTTGAGAGAGACATCGCTGGGTGTAGATTATTAGCTTGTTAAGGATTTTTTAATTTATAGGGTTTGTATACAACTGGGATTGGGGCTTGATTTCGAAATGCGGGCTCATCGATCGAAGTCGGAGAAGGACGATGCCGGAAAACGGCTCCGGCGAGACCCTTATGAGGTTCTCGGCGTCCCCCGTAACTCTACGGACCAGGAAATCAAAAGTGCTTACCGGAAGTTAGCTCTTAGGTTATCTTTGTCTCTATACTTGTCGTATTTTGTTTTACTAGCTGTTGTAGTGCACAGTTGGCTCCCTCGAGTTATTGTAGTTGAATGTGTCATCTGAAGTTTGACTCTTTTGACGAAAGATGGCATCTTGAAGTAAATGAATTGTATTTATGTATCGGTTTAGTTGATTTATACACATGCCTTGGTATTCAAAAGTGTTTATTTTCTTAGAACGATAATTTTTACAGTTCGCTTGACTGAAACTTTAATGTGCTTTGGGAGGTTTTCACCGATCTGAAGCTTGGATTGGTTTTTTTTATATATATAATTTTTTTATGGATTCTCTTATGCGAAACGGATGATTTTAGTGCAAGCCATATGAGGCTGTGACTTTGCAATATGCATGAATGAAGAAAGCTCTAGAGATATCTGATCTGTGTCAAATAGGATGATTCCGTAATGTTAACATGGTGTGGATTGATTGGGTAATTTAGCAATATATGAGTATATTTTGATCAAATTTATAAACATGCCCTGGAGACTGACAATAAAAGGGACAGAAAGTGGGTTTACATATTTGATTGGTTGTGTGGATAAATCGAGAATTGGATGTAGCAAAGTTTAACTTCCACTTGTGGCATATGATCTGCAAAAATTGACCAAAAATTATGTTCAGATAAGGATGAAATATGCAAGATGAACCTCAGTTCAGGATCTTATTGTATGGTATAACAACCAAATTTGTCATAAACCCAACACGGACCCTAGAAGTATGGGAAGGTGGAAGACTATGGGTTGTGATTGATGACACTTATCTGGATTCTGCAACTGCTAATTGAATTTGCTGTTTCAGGTACCATCCTGACAAAAATGCAAATGATCCTGAAGCAACTGACGTGTTTAAAGAAGTTACATTTTCCTATAACATCTTGTCTGACCCTGAAAAGAGGCGGCAATATGATTCAGCTGGTTTTGAGGTAGATTTTTTCTGTACAACAATACAGATGACTGAGAAGTATATTTATATTCTCTCTATAGCTCCATGTTTTGTTTGGTGGCAATTAGATTGTTTAAAATCTTAACAACTTGTGCTAGCAACTAAATATGAGAGTCTTTAATTATCAAATTTTGATTCCTGTTTATGGAATCAATTTGGAATCTAAGGATGATCAATTGTTAAATGATCAGGCTGTTGAATCAGAAAGTCAAGAACTAGAGCTAGATCTTTCAAGTTTGGGAGCAGTGAATACTATGTTCGCAGCACTCTTTAGGTTAGTTTATTATGGATTTACGCTCATTTTCAATTTAATTAATGGGCCTTTCATCTCAAGTTAATTTTGTGGAAGAATTCTTGACAGTTGTAAGGATACCTGGTCATTTTGGTACTAACTATTTATTAATAAACAGTAAACTTGGTGTGCCAATCAAGACCACTGTGTCAGCAACTGTCTTGGAGGAGGCACTGAATGGCTCGGTCTCCATTCGTCAGCTTCCACTGGGCCATCTTATTTCTAGAAAGGTGATGTGCTAATATGCTGGTTCAGGTATCAGTTGTAGCAAATTTTCAAGGGCTCATTGTATACTTTTACATTTCCAAGCAGGTTGAAAAGCAATGTGCTCACTTCTATTCTGTTACAATAACAGAAGAGGAGGCAAGAGCTGGCCTTGTATGCAGAGTGCAATCTTCTGAGAGAAGCAAGTTCAAGGTTCGTACAAAATATAAAGTTTGCTAGATGAATGTATGAGAAATCTATGTGACTTGGTCGGGCATGATAAAACTTGATGTATTTGCTACTTGATTTAGGACACTAGAGAAGATTACAATAATTTATAGAAATAAACAAGTTGCAAAGTTCTATGGTTTCTGAATTTATTATTAAGATAAACAGTAGGAATCATATCCTCTGAGTTTACAACAACTAGGAATCACTCCTAGTGTTCAGAATAATAGAAAATATTAAACAAAGTAACACCTAAAATAATTTCCCTCTCCACAAGACCAAATTTTCTTTTCAAATGAATCTTTCAAACAGCATATTCTAGTTTTCTTCATAAGGAAAGCTGACAAATAAAGAATCGACGTAACTTTTCTATTAAACAAAGCAACACCTAAGATAATTCCCACTCTCCATCACTACCAAATGTTGTTAATAACATTTCAAATGTATCTTTGAAACATCAAGTTGTGTTATGAGCCAGGGATTTCTAAGTATTTAGGAGGGGTGTTGACAAACTGATTGTTTGAGTGATCTTGGTCGTAGTGAGCATAACATATTTAAGATCGTTTACCTAAGCTACTCTTAATTCCAATCAAGGTTTATGAATCATTTTTCATTGTGAGAAGCAATAAAATTTGACACTTCCTAGAGGACTTAACTTTTGACATGAAAAGTTTTGTAGTTGTTGTGTACTCTTTCTTATTTGCTTGATTCCCATGAATTTTAGCAACAAGTGAGGAATGAGGCAGATGATGCTTTTATGGAGTTTTGTTTATTTTACTGAAAATTTAGTTAATCCTTTGAGGTGTAAAATATGAATTGACTATGGGATGAGAATTTTGGAAGTCATTGTTCCATTGTTTTGGTTAGTAGTGACTAAATTGCATTCAATGTCTTTCATTGCTGTCTACTTTGAATTTGATGTCTTATTCTACTCTCTATAATGTTGTTTAGTAAAATTAGTGGAATGATAGGGAAATGAAAAAAAGAAGGTTTAGTGATTGCTGCCTTGTGCATGAAAAGTGGATGCTAGGCTTACTATCAACAATCTTTTTGCAGTTATTGTATTTTGATCAAGAAGATAATGGTGGCTTAAGCCTTGCATTACAGGTAAGAAACATTTCATTCAATGATTTTTGTTGTCAATATTTTGATCTATAGTCCACAATTTGGATATAGTTTTACTTATATTATTGTATTGGATTTTCATGCATTAAATAGCAATTTGGAAATCTTTGCAATATTGGAATTGATAATGAAACGTTAGCTTGAGAGTTTTGATTTTTTTCAATGTTTAAAAGATTGGGATGGTTATCAAACAGGTAAGGAGAAAGGTTCAAGGTTGAAAGGTTCAATTAGTAGTAAATTGTTATCAGATTGGTAAGTAAAAATTAATTAAAAATATATTTAAACATAATATTTTATTTAAATAAAATCAAAATATTAGTTAATGCAGAGAAATTATCTAAATTCAATAACTTCCATTGAAATTAAATTTAATAAAAATATGTTAAAATGATCCTAATTAGTTTGGCCACATATGACATGGACAGTTCAAAGCATTCTAGGTTCTTGGGTACCCAATAATAAGAAATATAGCTAGAATAGTTGAGGGCCTTGAAGGAAATAAGCAAGTACCACAAGATAACTTATCAATGTAAGTCCCTATTGAAGTCTCTTATTAATCGGCCATTTTAATTCTTGCTTGTGATTTTACAATTTGTAAAGAGAAAGATGATGATTTTGACAGATTTTAAATTCTGAATCACCACTATCAGCTCCATTCTTCATGATGTTGTTAAGGGCCAGCAATAATTTCATAAATGTCTCATTATTTGCCTTCTGACTGTGCCTAATCCAAAATAACACATAGACATCACTCAGCACTTAAGCCTTTTCCTGCTAGTGTACGCATGTGCATATAGCATATAAGTTTTTCTACAATTGAGAAAGAAGGATAATAGATAAGTTTTGGTTTATAAAAATTTCCATAAAAGATAAGAAGTATGGGTTGGCAACCTCCAGAGAGATGGCTGAAGTTAGATGTGATCTATCTATACATCTCTCTTTGTATCCCCATCCTCTAAAATCTTATATTTGCAAATTGATTTCTGTTTGTCTGACTTTGATAGAGCCAACAAGAGGTAGAAGAAGACAAAGGTAGAGTGGCGGAAACGAACAAACACCCTAAGAAGAAAGCGAAAAGGACCAAACAAGTCCTAAAGTAAAAATTAGAAACACATAGTAAATGATACCGGTCAAATTTTAAATATTAACTGGCGGGTTTTAGATTAGGCATCTTTTATACGATGAACTGGCTCATCACAGTAAATCTGGTCAAACTGGCTGGTCCAATTTGGTTTTTGAATCATTTTCTTAGTATCTACTGCGGAAATTTCAATCAACAAGGTTTTGAACTTTATCTGAAGGGACCACTATTTCAGTAAGCTGTATCTTGGGATTCTCTGGTAGCATTTGACTTTCAAATTTAACCTAGCTTGGGTTTACTTTTTTAGTTGTACTTCTCCTTCCTGATTTTCATTTTATGTGGTCCATTTCTCTTCCTTTTTCTCTCTGTTTATTCTACCCATTCTAAGACGAAAATAGGGAGAAATTATTCTCTTGATCTCTTCTCTCTTCCTTTTGTGCAAAAGGAGTGCATTTCTGACACAGGCTTTGGTAAAACTCTAGACTATGTAAGAATGTTCTCATTGGGCTTGTATTTTCTCTTTCCAGTTAGCATAATCCCCTAACATTTGATTTTCAAAACTTGCCACAAAACTGATATGCTATCGTTTAAGAAATATGGAAATTGTAGCATGGCTGTAGATAAGCAGAATTTGTCATCTTCTTCCAATTATACTAGATGTCACTTAAACAAAAGCTTATTGGAGTTATGCTTGATCTTATTTATGGTTGGTGGTTCTCTCTCATATGGGGGTGTGTACATCAGCTAGAGCAGAGTGGAAAAGTCCTTGTATGGGCGTAGAACTGACATGAGAATTGGGTTTTCGTCAGGTTTTTGTTGAATCCAGCTCCAAGCACACAAATGATCAAGAGATGTCTCCATCATTCTCATCTGTATAACCATTATTTTGCACATTGTAAGGAACTTTAAAATTGGGACTTGGTGGTCCATTATAATCATATATATACGGAAGGAAATAGGCTGGCAGATGCTTTAGCTAATTTTGGGTTTAAGTTGAGTAGTGTTTTCAACTTGTGGCAATACCCACCAAATTAAATGGGTAGAGTTTTGTGTTTTTTGATTAATATGCAGTTCCCTACAGTGGTGTGAACAATTGAATTTGGGGTCCCCCATTTGAATTAAAGAAAGCTTAATTGATCTTAGAATAAATCCATGTTTTACTTGTTCAGTTACCCATCTTTTATTTATCTTTATTGTAGGAAGACAGCATAAGAACAGGAAAGGTAACATCTGCTGGGTTGTATTTCCTTGGGTTTCCTGTTTATAGATTCGATCAAACAGTCAACTCGGTGAGTGATGTGAAGTATCAGTTATTATGGGACTATATTAAACTCCTGATTTGCTAATTATTCTCCATTCTGGGAATGGCATTGTTGTTCGTTCAGATTGCAGCTGCAAAGGACGCTGATGCTGCCTTTTTCAAACAGCTGGATGGATTTCAGCCATGTGAACTAACTGAACTGAAGGCTGGCACCCATGTTTTTGCTGTCTATGGTTAGTTTTGGATGTAACCTTTCTTTGGTTGCCGTGTTTGAGTATTGTATTGTGAGAAGCTTAAAACATGTTTTTCAGGTGACAATTTTTTTAAAAGTGCCAGCTATTCGATAGAAGCTGTTTGTGCTGAATCTTTCATTGAAGAAAAAGAAAATCTTAAAGATGTTGAAGCTAAACTTCTGGCAAAAAGAGTAGAATTATCCAAGTTTGAAACTGAATACAGAGAGGTGTGCACAACATTTTTTACTTTTGCAAGTATATGCATATTTATCTCTCCTTTCTCTAATTTCATATGCAATACTGATAGGTCTTGGCACAATTCACGGATATGACAAGTAGATATGCACAAGAAATGCAAGCGGTTAGTTCGGGTTTTTGAAATCTTCATTTATCTTCTGCAATAATGGTTGAGTTTATTTGTTTGGTCTCAGAATTTTGTTGGTTTTACAGATTGATGAACTTTTTAAACAAAGGAATAACATTCATGCTTCGTACACATGTGCTGCACCAATTAAGCGGATGTCAAGTAAAACAAGGAATAAGCAAAAGGATGCGAAAGAAGATGGAAATGTGAGAGATAAGAAACCTTCAGCTAAGGAGAGATCGAGGAAGAAGAAATGGTTCAATGTTCAATTGAAGGCTGAGAAGAGAAAACCTTGCTGAATGTTTACACGGTCTGGAAATATAGTTTCTATTTATGCAAGTCCAGGTGCCCTTGATTGATCGGGTATGGAAAGCTGAACAAGAGACTTGGCTCAGGCATGAGGCTTCTGTCTTTTTAATTTTTCTGCTTCTCTGGCTATCCATCAAGCCAAGGAGATTTAAGTTATCCTTGACCTTGTGTTGCCTGATGAAGTGTAGATGATTGTGTTGAAATCTTCAGCATGTCGGAGGATGGCAACAATTCATTGTTATTGTAGATTTTCCCTGATTTGCTCCACCTAGGTGGTTCCCTTGTTATATTTCTCCGGAACTCTATGCAAGTCAGAATGTATTACGTGATTCATTGGTGAAGGTGTACCATGCTGCCACTTGTGGCTTTTCTGTGCGGATCAGCTAGCCGGCAATATTTGATTGGTATGAGGTCCAATAATAGAACTTTATGTTGAATAACCAGGTAATACCTGCAGATTTCAGTTTGTAACTACAAATTTTGGAGTAAACCTAAACGTTATGGGGATAGCTTTAGGAAGGTAAAACAATGTTTGAGTTTGGCTCTGCCTGACATATGTGGCTGTCAACGCAGAAAAAGATGAAGATAGAAACCATACTCCTACATAAACGGCTTCAAGGTTAATGACAGGGTGATTTGAAGCCCTCCCTGTAGCGCGAATAAATGACCTGTCCTGTTGTCAATCAGCAAGATAACAGCCACAATCCTTTCTTCAGATTCCGATGTTACATATTATCAGCCTTTCCTGGCGTCATCACATTCGTTTAAGCAGACGTGATCAGGGTTGTCAGAGTAAACACTTCAGGGGCATAATATGATATGAACTGCAACATTGGTATGGTTTATTTTTGTTGTTTAATGTCAACTCGAGAAATGTCCGACACTCAACTATTTTACGAGCAAGGAAATCTGCACAGAAATTTTCTCGATAAACATGTTTCCATTCACAAACCCAATCTCTACAAAGCAAGGACTGGATAACCGCACCCGGTACACCTTAATATTAGTACGGTACAACAGGTTCTCCCAATGCCATGCTTCAAAGTCCTATTGAAAGAAAAGGAGTTCTCCACTTACCTGACTCAGTGGCAGTCACGAAGAGCATGCAGTCTGTCTTCTGAAGCTAGGCCACAACGTGGGGAACAGTCATTGCGTGCAGTATACCGTTCGACTCGTTCACGATTCGTCAGGATTTTGTTGTTTCGCGAGCCAAATAAACATTTGATCTTAGTAGGGCAAGGGAGGGAGCAAATCCAGTTTCACTGACAGTGTTGTTAGCAGCTGGTTGTTTCGGAGTCTGGTAAGCTCCCTTCACGGTATAAGAGCCTCTTGGCTTTAGTGACCATATTCTGTGGTCCCATGTGGAGGAATATAGCGGCTATGAGCTGAACTATGTCAGAAGTAGTGCTGGAATTGGGGAAGTTCCCAACCATGCGTGGACTAAGATGTCGCTTGTCATTTTGTGCAGGTCCTGCCGAGGAGGTCGTGAATTTCATTTCTTGGTAGGTTAAAAAATAATTTTACTGTTTCATATAATTTTTTCAAACTATAAAATAATCTCTTAATTTTCATAAAAATATAAAATAGTTTCTTAATATATTGTAATATATAATTTTAAATTTACTTCAAATATGTCTCAAAAATCATAATATTGTAAATTTGAAATAAGAGTGATCTCTTTATTTATGTTAATATTAGTTTTTACATATCTCTTGTGGATAAATATCATTCATATAATAAAAATAATAATTTAATTTTTATATAGTTATGAAATAAAAAATAATACATAGTATTTAAAATATCACAATTGATTACGATAAAATATTATATAATAAAAATGCTATAAGTTCATAATAACAAGATTTCTTGCTTAGGAATACAATAAGAAGTCAAACTTGATAAAAAAAAACTTATAAGTTTTATATTTCTATTATATAAATAAAATTTAATATATACTTTAAATATAGGTGAAACTAAAAGTAGGTTTAATTATAAAAAATTTCAAACTAAACTCAATTTTGCAATTATAGTCCGAACTTAAAGAGTGATAATTAAATGTTCAAACTTCCAATTTTTTACAATTTTAGCCCGTCGTTAGTATCTTCGTTAACGTTATTGACATGACTTGTCACATAAGACAAATAACCTTAACACTTACACACACCAAAATTAATTAAACTAACTAATAAAGTTTCAATAAGTTGTTTAACTAAACTATATGGTTTTGAAATTGAAAAACCTTAAACAAACTTTGTCATTTTGGAATCAAAGAAAAGGTGTGAAATGTTTATTGTAACAAACACAACTGTTGTGCTGATGCAAGAAGAATCGTCATGCGAAGTAATTGACGACAACACTCTTTCATGCTGGTGCGAGACAATAACGATACTCTTTCATTCTGGTGCGAGACGACAACGACATAATTTCTAACAATATCAATCAAATCCCAATTTGCCACCTTAGACTCTCTTTCTGTGCGAGAACGAACTGATTTAGGGTTTTCAATTCCAATAATTTAGATAATGAGTTTTATTAAGGTTTTCAATTCCAAAACGATGTAGTTTAGTTAAGTGAAGAAATGTATACCTAGATTAAGTTTGCCTCTTTGATGTATTGCAATAGGCATTCTAAAATCACCATATCCACTCTTATACGCCTCTACTTGTGAATTAAAGAGATCTTGTATTATGTCATTTGAAATAATTATTATGATGGTTAAAAATATTCTCCGATTAACTTCAACTTTTTTTATGAAACTTAGTTTAAAGTAGAAACTCGAATTGAAAAAATACACCAATAATAAAAAATAAAGAATAAAGTTTTTTCTTCCACTTTTCATTAATGACTACAAGATGAGGTGTGTATAAATAAGACATATTTTTTCAGATTAGTCTTGATTGTTTCCTTTCTCTTTTCCATAACATTATAAAGGTAACTCCTTGTTGACTTTTCATAAGTATTAGCTAGACGAAGTACTCTCACCAAAGACTCATAAACTTATATCAAAAACTGATATTGAGATCAAAACTCATAATCTTCAAGTATAATTCTAAAAACTTCCATTTTGTTATTAGACCTAGTATATTGAAATGCAACCCACTTATCGTCTGTAAATATTTGTCTCAACTCCTTCTTTATTTCAATAAAATATTGAAGTGATAAGAAATTAGTTACAAATCTTGTAATGTTAAGACGGTACAATTTCCTACCATTTGTGAAATTTTTTCTTATCAAGTTCAGAACTCATGTATAATTATAAATAAACTTATTCACTTTTTTCTCTTTCTATGCAATTTTATCAATAACAGGAAAATATTCAACACCTCTTTTAGTTTTTAGTATTAGGTCAATACAATATGTAACACAAAGAATCTAATAGAAAGAGTTATACATGTTTTGCAACCTCTTCCTAACTACTTTATAAGCAACATCATGATCGGCAATGAATTGTATAATATTTTCATGAATAATTTCATTTATAATTTCATCAAATATCTCTAATATTAGCATTTCTTACAAGGCTTAACATATCAATTGAATTAAAAAAACATCTTCCCCTTATCAAAATAAAGCAAAATATTTATAATATACTCATGTCTCTTATTTTTCCAACCATCACACATTACTAAACACTTATAAGTTGTCAAAGACCTTATTCTTTCACTCAAATGACTTTTCGTTTCATTAATAAAATTACTTATAAGGAATCTAATAGAAAGAATTATATTGTTTTGTAACCTCTTCCTAACTACTTTATAAGCAACATCATTATTAGTGATGAATTGTATAATATTTTCTTAACCAATTTTATTTACAACTTCATCAAACATCTTCAATAAAATATCAACATCTCTTACAAGGCCCAATTTATTAATTGACTTCAAAAGCATCATCCTTTTAGTAGATTAAAAAAAATTTATAGTAGACCCATCGCTCTTATTTTTTTCAACCATCACACGTGATTAAATACTCATAAGTTGTCCAAGTCCTTATTTTCTCCCTCAAATAACTTTTCATTTCACTAATATAGTTACTCAAAAAATTATCTCTGGAATCATCAATTAAAAGAGCTTTGAATCTAGCTATTTCCATTTTCATATTATAAGCTACTTCTTTTCATTGTAATACATTATGAATTGAAAGTTAAACTTTGGGAGTTATTTGTGGAACCAAAAAGTTAGACATTTTTTTCTTCTTTTCCTCATATCTATTACAGTAATCCCTTATTCTTGGATAGGAATACCAACTTTGGTATTATTAATATCATCCTTATTGATACAAATTGAACTTTCACTTCCAATTTGATATTTCTGTCTTTGTATGTTTTATTTCTTATTCAAATACTTTTCAAACAAAGTTTTCATCTATCATTTACATCATAACTTACTTTCTTATAAGGTTTTATATCACCTTTGGTTCCACTAAATGTTTATTTAACATGACAATTCTCTCATCTTTTAAATATTTATCACAATATAAGTATATAGTATGGTTTTTCATACCAAGAACTATCTTAAATGGGCTCAAGTTATATCATTCAATCTTCTTAAAAAGGTTGAATTGTCAAAAATACTTAAATATTCTTTTATTTATCTATAAAATAAATATAAATATATGTAAAAAAAATTAAATTAAGAGCTATACAAAATATTCCAGTAGGAGAAAAAAAAAGTCAAGATTGTCTGCAAAATAAAGCATTGATTCTTGTGATAGTGACTAACAATCAAATCATATTTCATCAATCAAAAGCCTTGTAAAGGATCAAGATTGCTAATTAAGAAATAGCATTTACAAGAAACAAAACTAAAAAGAGTCAAATTGGAAGAACATGTCTCAGCCACTAGAAGAGAGACTATAAGTTAGAGAACAAAACACAAATTTGATTACATTCCCGTTGCAAACATATAGGCAATAATACATCAACCATTATGCAAAATGCGTAAGATTATATGTCTTGTCCGATATTTATGTTGAAACAAACTCATGAAGTTAAAGATTTAGTCTTACTCAAAAAAGTTTCCTCAAAGTAGAGAGCTGATATAATTCGTGAGCAAAAAAATTCAAGAAAAAAATGACAAAAAAAAGCCATTGCATAAGGAAAAAGAAAAGGGATATAAAAAGTTGAACATGAAATTATGCCACCGTTCTAATTTTACATGGCACCATAACAAAAGAATATAAATTCCAAAAGGAAAAGACAAAAACTTTAGGGTATGTAACAGGATATAACTTCTTAATCTGAACCATATTTAGTGAACATGAAGGTCTTTCTTCACGCAGGTGCAAACAGAAGAACAAGAATATGTATAAAACTCAAGAGATTAAAAAAAAAAAGGTGAATAAGAAGAGGAAGAAGCATAGAGAAAGCCAAAAAGCAAGCTAAGAAAGTGAGCTAAACAAACTTGGTGAGCCAGGTACATTGATAAAAACCAATAACAGAAAAGTTCAGATAATTGGATAAGCCAAAATCAGCAGGTAATAAAGTGTTTGAGGTCTATCTCAATATCATAGAAGAATGTTTCAAAAACATGATTATACAATGTAGGGTAGGAATACAAGTAGCGATAAGCAATTAAGTTGGCGACAAACAACGGGCGATGACCTGAGACGGCCACAGTTCAGCGGGGAAAGACTTGTTGCTTTGCGAAATAGCGAGGAGGACTAGAGGCGATAAACGATTAAGATTAAACAAGATAATTTTTCTTTTAATTTTAGTCCTTCAATATTTGCAAATCTTATTTCTTACCTGAAACCAACCGGTAGCTTCCAATATTTTAAAAATTAGACCGAAAATTAAATCGATAAGACAAAAGGTTTAAGATTTAAAAGGTTCAACGATATTAAAACGCCATAAAAACTGTCTAAAGAATAAATAAACTAAGAAATTTGAAATATAGTTAAAGAGATTATCCTTATTTATCGAATCATTTGAAGTTCAGTTGAAAGAATAAATTATTAAATGAAAATTAATTAATTAATTTTAATTTATTGTCCAGAGTCTCATTCTGAATTTCAACATCCACATCATCTATGGAAAAATCAGGAGTTTTTCATAATTCTCCCATTTAAGAAAAATGAGGATATTAACCCCACGAAGGCTTCTCATTATGGAATGAAAAATTGACCGATTAATTAATAAACTGATCAATTTTTAACAACAAAAGTTATTAAATTAAATCGAACTGAAAAGTTGAATACCGAACTAAAAAGTTGGACAGTTCAAAATTTTTACGGTCAAACTGGTTAAGTTTTTTAATCATTGTTATCTTCAACACCTAATATAAAACTTTAATTTTAAGTAATTGTTTTTTGACCGGTAATTATCAGTTCATTACTATAAAAGGTTTACTCTTTAAACGAGATAAAGATTTGGTTACCAAAGCCCACACGCCAGTTGTAGCTGGCCAGCATCCCTTATTTCAGAAAGTTTAGTACATTTATTAAGTTTTTTTTTCCTTTATTAAATATTTTTTTAAAATTAAAATCTATTAAATAATAAAACTCCAAAAGGAGACATAATGGGTGCATACGAGTCTACCCAAAATAAATTAGGGTTAAGTATACATACATCTTAGCTGATTTTGCAAGATATACATTTGAAATGTATCTAATCCTGATTAATAAACTATCTTTCTAAATAATTCTTAAAACTCTTTAGTTGTCTTCTACTTGCTTCATCCATACAATCAGGGGCTAACTAACCAAATGACCGATTCTAGTCATTTTAACAATAGTTATACTCAAACTTAATTTTTGTTAATGGGCTTTACAATCTAGTCATATTAAAAATTTTAATATGGTATTATTAAAATATCCCACATTAATTAAAAATGGAAATATTAAAAGGTTAATAGATGGTAGAGGCTAACTTGTGAATTTATATATTCTTAACAAGAGTTATCTATTAATATTTTCAAAGATTTTCTTATCTGTATAATGCTCATGAATTAATCATTTTAGTTATCACACACTCCGGCTTTCACTCGAGAGTCCAACTTATCAACTAAATAGATCTCTGGACAACTATAAAAGTACAGCAAGTTATGTACCCACTCTTATATTTATAGGGAAAAGTATATAGTAAAATTTTCCAAAACCTTGTTTTGGTGGTTGGGAATGATTAAAATACCAAAAACTCTAAACAATTCTAACCCTAGTCTTTTCTAGACAAAAGCAGAAAGAACACATGAAATGATACCTTACTAGTAGGTCTGAACAAGAAACGAAAAAGGAATAACATAGTAACGACAAAATAATGGAAAATGTCAAAAATGGATTAGTTGTCTTCTTGTTCTGATCTCACATTCTTTCAAAAGTTGCGGAAATTTAAAAGCTTCACCCCGCACTGGACGCAGTAAATGTTTTGCACATGTCCAAACTCTCTCTATGTCTCCGACAACCCAAATTCACACTAAAAACATGCTACAGAAAGATGGTATTTGACTCCTTTTGGTGTCAATGTGGGATTGGAAGTTGTAACCATGCAAAGCCAGCAATAGGGTTATCCTACTTTATGCTAAATCATTCCACAGTATTTAATGTAACTTAATAATGAATATATAAATAGTAAATAATATTAGAAATACTTGGATTCACAAATATAATTTTTTATTCTTTGTAACAAATCACCTGCAATATAAACAAAGAAATGTTCTTCTCTTGCCTTTTCACTAGTTTAAATGAGATTACTCAGTAAATATAATTTCTTATAAAGTCATATATATATATATAATTAGATAACTAAAAAAAACCTAAACTACTTCATAAGTTTTAATTCTATTATCAAAGTGTCCTAATAGCCATATACAATAATCATATCACATTAATTCAACTAAATTATTGAAAACATTAAACTTTTAAAAAGATCACAAATATAACTAAGGGCCTTCAAATCTTTATTTTACTTGGTTATAAAACAAAAGACTAATTAATTGTAGCTATATAGAAAAAAAGCTAATATTCTCCCATATTAAAAGATTAATTAAGATTTAATAACTTTTAAAAAGTATGTTGAAAAATGATTTAATTGGGTCATATAAAAATTTTAATAAGTGTGAGCATACTTTTTCAAAAACATTTCAGGCAACTCAATTCAATGAATTATTCATACTAAACAATAGTAGTTAATATATTGTAGTCGACATATAACTTTTCATAATCACAAACATAAACAATTTACTAATTGAATCATTTGGTGTAGTATTAGTGTAGTATGGTTTGCATCTGTGACCCTTAAAATCATAAACCATACATAACTACATCAATCCAATCATAAATTAAGAGTTTGGTCTCAAAACAGAACTCATCATTTCTAAAAGAGACCATTAATCCAATACAAAATTATATGAAAATAGATGCCTCGCTTCATAAAAAGTCATTGACTGTAAAGATTAGTCATGTGATAAACTATCTTCTTCCATAAAGAAACCATAATATATCTCGATATATAAAAAAAATCTCATGTGCATATTGTAATAAGATAACTATATCCATGCATTTAAAACATCATAGTATAATAAAATGTGCAAAATTTGTAACTTTATTAATCTCTAAGTATTGTAAACATGTACAGTAAATATCACAAATAGTCACTATATCAAACATCATAAGACAACATAATACTCATATTGCCTACATGTCTATGAATGTCTATAGGCCTAGGCACTTTAGTTAGTGGTCACCTAACATATATGTGGTGATAATATACTCAAAACATACAATACCATCATCAATCCATTCTTGAATCTTAAAGTACCTAAGCTCAATATACTTGGCTCCGCAAGTGTTCTTTGCATTCTTGGAAAAGAATACAGCAACTGAGTTATCACGGTGATATTAATAGGCATAGAAATCAAATCAACAATTAAAAGCACTCTAAGGGAGTTTTGTAACCACTTGGCATACACTAATGCCTTGGAACAAGATATAAATCTCAGCTTCTATGGTTAAAGTCTTCTAAACAATCTACTTAAAGCTCTTCCAAGATACAAATGCTACAACTAACATAAAAATATAACATGTAATATATTTCTTGTTGTTGAAATAACTACCAAGATAAGTGTCAAAATATTTCAATAATATTATGATCATCTACACTTATATAAAATAGCATGTAATCTCTAGTCTTATGAATATAGTATGGCACTTTATTTGTTGTAATCTAGTGTTCATAGGATTTGCTAAATACTTGCTAAGAGCAATAATCACAAAAGCAACATCAGGCCTAGTGCATACTTTTGAATACATCATGCTAAGTTTTTCCACCTCATTCTAAGGGCCTGCTTTTACTCAACTGGTCACCTTTAACTATAGGTGATATGCTAGGCTTACAGCCCTTTATATTGAACCTCTTTAACACTTTATCACCATAAGCCTTTTGAGTTAGGCCCAAAATCCTCTTTGATGTCTCTATGGATCTCCACTTTAAGAGTAAATTGTGCATCCTCAATATCTTTTATGTCAAAATCCTTCAAAAGATGCTTTCCTCATATTTTGCATCATGATCAAATTATTCCTAGTAAGTAATTTATCATCCACATACATGACTAAAATGCAAACCTGCACTAACTAAATTTGGAGTACATATCAGAGTAAGTGTGTTCTTTTTAAAATACAAAGTTATGCTCACATCATGGAATCTTTTTTCTTTGATGCATACTTCATTTTATAAATCAACTTCTTCAATATACAATTCCCCTTCACATTAAAACTTTTTGGATATTTCATATACACCTCCTTTAGTAGATTATTGCTTAAAAAGGTTGCCTTGACATCTATCTAGTGAAGAAATCAAAATAGCTTGTCAAAGCCATAATGATCTAGAATGAGATATTAGATGAGATTGGTTAGAAAGTTTTAGTGTAGTCCACTTCCTCTTTCTAAGTATACTTGTTAACCACAAACTTACTTTAAAACACTTAACTTCGTCTTTAGGATCCATTTTGGTTTTAACAATCCACTTGTATCAAATTTAAACCTATTTGGAACATCTACAAACTCTCAAACAATATTTTATCATAAACTGCATCTCATCTTCTATAATTGTCTCCCATTTATCATAATGATCATTTTCTATTAATTCATTATAGGTAAGAGGACTCATTATTTCGCTTAAAATACATTTGGTCTCACCCATATAAATAATAAAATCATCAAAAAGTGTAGGTACATTGTCTCTCTACAAACATTTAATTGGTTCTATAGGATTAGTTAGAGCATCAACCATAACATGTTCAACGTCATATGTTCCATCTCCAACATCAGGAGCTAAAACTCCATACAGGTCTCCTTGTGTATCTTTAGAGGTACCTCAACAATTTTCTGATGAACTATATGAACCTGTACTATTATTGGCTCAATATCCTTAATTATTTTAGCTCTTAATTATACATATGCTACATCATTCTTTAAAACAATTGTAGTTAGTGTTTATACAATTATGGTATTATGACCAAGATAATAAAATATGTAGCCTTTTTAAACCTTTAAGATAGGCTATATAGAAAAAAAAAGAGTTGACCTAGTATCTAACTAAAAACAAGAGTTATCTTTATAGCTAACTTCTTATTTAATGGGTTATAATTTTTTATCTATGATGGAAAACCCTAAACCATCAAATGATTCAAACTAGGCTTCTTACTTGCCCATATTCCAAAAGGAGTTTTGGCAATTGATTTACTAGGAACTCAAGTTTAGGATGTAGAGTGCTATTTTCAGTTCATTGCCTCACAAATACTTAAAAAGTTTTGATCTTGCCTTTATGTTTCTTACAATGCCCTTTAATATGTGATTATGCCTCTTTATTACTCTATTTGACTCAAGTATACCTGGTATGGTATATTGTGCAACTATTCCACAACCCTTTAAAAACTTGGGAAAAGGTTCTTTCTCTTTCTTGAATCTCTATGTTTACCATAGTACTCTCCACCATAATCTGAACTAAAAATTTTAATGATTTGTTAAGTTATTTCTCAACGTTTATCTTAAATATTTTAAACTTCTTTAAAGCCTCAAACTTATTAATAATGAGATAAAAAATAATTATATTGAGAATAATGATCACTAAAAATAATAAATAGTTTCTTTCCATCAATGATAGGGTTCAAAGGTCCAAGTATATATGTATGAATAATCCCTAAAATCTCACTACTCCCAGTGGCACCTTTCTTCTTGTTCTTAGTGAGTTTATCTTTAATATAATTTACATAGGCACTACCAACATCTTCATTAAGAAAAATTGAGAGAATTTCATCCTTAATCATTTTTTTAATGTTTCTTTTTGCATATGACCAAGTTTCATATGTAGGAATGGTAATGGATTAGGTCAGACTTGGACCAAAAGTTTTTTTCAAAAATTCAATCTCAACTTGCAACCCGATTAGGTTTGAGAGAATTGGCCCAAGCCTGAGCTTGATCGAGCTTCAAGTAGCCCGAAATCCAATCACGCCTAAGCAACTAAAAGTAAGCTTATTGAAAGTAAGAAGAGAAGGAGGAAAGTAACTTTATAAATAGAAAGTTTGGCTCATAAGGGACCTAAAGCCCAATTTGGCAAAGTTAAGCCCAAAAGTCGTCTACACTATTTTTAAAAAAATCTTAGACAAAACGACGTCATTTTTGACAAAACAACGCCCCTAGAGTTTAGCAGTAAATTTCCTAATGAAATCCTTGATAAAAAATAGTTGCAAAGGTTTTTAGTTAGCCTAAATTAT
>JAOQMM010000001.1:3254033-3269937 GCA_027563515.1 Erythroxylum platyclados
CAACTGAAATAGTTAGACAATTAAGGATATTTATTATTATTTTTATTTAATTTTTGATGTAATTATTATTTATTATATGATAAAATTGTAATATTTTAAATACTTCTTCTTGTTCTTAATTTTATATTTTTATAATGATTAAATGATTTTTCATATTAATTGTAGTTATTATTTATATGTGAAATATTTGAAAATTAATGATAATAAAAATAGATAAAGTGTTGTTATTTTAAATTTTTATTATTATGATTTTTGGAGACAAGTTGGATGTAAAATTATAAAGTATACAGTACAATATTTTAATGGACTATTTTGCAATTTTAAAAAAATTCAGGGACTATTTCATAAATTTAAAAAATTATCCGAAATGGTACCCGATATTGCCGGTACTAGTACAATATTATACCAGAACCCAATCTGGTTCTAATAATTTAACACATACCTGTACGGTATTCATAATATTGGGTACAAAAGTTAATCATATATACGAAATAAAATATGTTAAATTTTGCTTATGTTTGGGTTTCTAAACATTTGGCTACGAATATATTTTCGTAGCCAAATGTTTTTAAAAGAAATGATATAATTTGTGACTTTTAGCTATCAAAATAATTTTATATCTAAATTTATTCTTAGTCAAAAGAAGAAGAATGAAAACATTTGGCTACAAATATATTTTCGTAATCAAATTTTTTTAATTAGAATTATAGGATCAGTGACTTTTAGCTACGAAAATATATTCATAGTCAAAAGAAGAAGAATAAAAGAAAGTTTTTAATACAATAGATTACGATTTTTTGAAAACGTAGACAAAAGTTTGCCTTTTAACAACAATTTTGAAAAAATGTAGCCAAAAGTGCAACTTTTAGCTACGATTTTTAGATAGTCGCTAAAAAAATAGCTAGAAGGCTTCTTTGTTGTAGGGTTTAGCTATGATTCGCAAAATCATCGCCAAGGGTCGACCTTTAGCTACGATTCAGGGTTAACTTTTTTTTCCTACGATTGTTTATAATGTTTAGCTACGATTCGCAAAATCGTCACCAAAGAATCACCTTTGTAGCAAAAAAATGTAACCAAAGGGCTATGTTGGCGTAGTGTCTTTAAAAATATAAAAAATATAATTAAAATTCTTCAAGTCTTTATTTGTCTTGAATATAAAATAAAATACTGATTAATTTTAACCTAAATAATAAAAGATCTTACGTGTAACTTCATCAATCTTTAAGAATGGTGGGGGCATCAGGCTCGAGTAGGTACACATTGAGACATTTGGTCGGATTACTCGAGTATTTCACGGTAGTTTGCAATTATGGAACTTAGGTATGGACCACTGCCCACGCAGAACAAGTTAGCAGTAGGTGGTATTTGAGGCAACACGACACATGAATGACTGCCCGTATCAAAAGTTGGCACCTCAATCTTTGGCAGTCGCTTGCTTGGCGCTGTCAAAGAACAGAATGGAAGTGTGTCCCACACACGTGAGGGTCACCATCCCTGGTCCAAAGATGGTTACTATTACCAATTCCTAACTGTTTACTCGAAACTGATTTGCTTTTCTTTCCATCTTTCGTTATCTGGGGCCTTTTCCAAGCTGTTCAATGGCCCTTGCGTAGCTCTTCTGCTTCCCTGCATAATTTATTGTTAGGTTTCAGTAGTTGTTTTCACTCCCAGTAGATGCTTAGAACCTTTGTTACTAAGGGTTGCATGTGTTCCAATACATGTATCTCCTATTCCAGTCGAAACATTCAATGCCATTCAAACCATCCAGCGTTTTCTGTTGCATGTGTTTCAGTACATTTATATTCTATTCCAATCGAACCATTCAATCCTATCAATCATCCAACGTTTTCCAATTGAAACTTGTTTATTTTTAACATGTCGAAAACGAATGATAGAGACTTCTATCAAAATTTGAATGAGGGTGTTTTAAACCTCTAATCCTAATCCTTAACTAGATAATTGAAAGTTGATCAAATAATATAACATCTTTTCATGTTGATTCTGAAATCTAGTGCAATATTATTAATTAGAGCATATCCTAAATAATATTATTGCTTTTTAAAACAAGTTATAATTTTGTGTTAGAAAATTAAGGCGCAATCTTATCCTTCGCAAAGAAAAGAAAAATTTTTCTTGATTCCAAATATAAAGATCACTTCAATATATAACTTGATTAACTCATGAACATAATAAACTTACATTCGTACCTTATTATCTGCATATACAAAGTATAGAGAGGGATAAGACAAAAGAGCTAGCTCATGTAAAGCCTACACCTTTCTATAATATGGTTTAGATATTTTAATAATTTAATTAAAATATAATTCTAATTTCAATTAAACTTTAAATAGAATTACAACTAATTCTAATTAAATACTAATTGGACCTAGATAAGATTCAATATCTAATATTTGTCTTTATTTATCAAATATCTTATTGATCCTATTAAATTATCTTTTTTTCTCTATGACTATTAGATACCTAAATTGGCTGCGAAACATAGTCTGAATTTTCTTTGTTTTTTGTAATGTTACTGGATCATTAAGCGTTTTTTGAAAATTTTGTTTTCGAAGTCTTCCATCCTTGGTGTGGCCAAGGTAACCCCCCTTTTGTATGTCTATAGATGTTCTGTAACTCTTTATTAATGAAATTCTTACTTTATTTTTAAAAAAATAGATATAAATTATAACCCTAAATTATATTTAAGATTAGATAAACTAAACACTTTTAATTTATCTTCAATTCTCTAATTAAACAATTTATATTCATAAATTAAGATTGATGTCTAGCTACGTACCATATATTAATCATTTTAGGGTGATAAATCATATATTAATCACTCAATTACTTCCATATGATTCATATTATATCCAATAACTACTAATTGAGCTACTTTTGATTAGGATAGGTCATAAGTAGTATCAAAATATAGTGATCCATTTATGAGATACTTTGGAGATTTCAAATCAAAAGATCACTTATACAATTATCATAATGAGAATTTTTATAGATATATAAGTAATGTTTCAAATATCGGATTACTTCAGTGAACTTATTTATTAGCAAGCACTAACATTTTTGTTTAAGTATCTTCATTATTTAGCCTATGAGATTGGCTATTTCGTTCATAGGAAAGAAATATAATGTATGCTAGCTTTTCTACTTTAATAATGTCTAGTCTTAATAGAGCAATGACTAGGAAAATTTTAGGGATAATAATTAAAGCAATATGAATCTCATAATTATGATCTTATAATAATTTTATTTGCAAATTGTATTTATCCTATGGACTTTATCTTATACATTAGTTTTTTTCCAAAACATTGATTAAAATTGCATTAATAAAGGTCTCTAAAAGGAGTTACAAGAGTTCATGGCCTAAATAAGCCCAGAAGAACAAAGGCTTAAACACCAACAAAGGATTATACATGAAAATATATTCTAGCTTTTACTATCATTTGTATATTCTAGTTTAGAAGGTGCCTAGACTGCTAAGCTACCATATATGTTAACTATAGTACATTGCAACCTATATGTACAGCTTAAGTTGAGCTTCCTTATGTATTTCTTGCCTGCCTAGCATATATGTGTGAAGTTCTTAAGTTAGGGAGCCAATCATTTATTTGCCTTAGCCTAAATTACCCTTGCTTCATCTTAGATTCCATCTGTTGGCCATACTAAAAGTGATCCCAAATTGTTCTTTGTTAGCCATCAAAGACTCCCTCATCCACACTAGTGTATTCCAGTAGAATGTCGAGCTTGTAGGCAATCATTTTTAAAAAATATTTTATTCCATTTTCTTCCAAATAGCTTATATTTCATAATTGAAAGAAACTAAATAATGTATAATCTCCTTTATATAAATGATTTTTGTTAAGAAACCAAGCTAATATTCCTTCCCAATTGTTCTTTGTAAAAAAATGTTCCTTTATAACTCTTTAATGTATGTGCATTGGAAGAACATGAAATCCCTAGTTTTATATTCAACACCATATAGAGAGCAAGTTAGGTTAGATATATTGTGGTTTTTGAGTCTGTCCAAGGTGCCTAGTTTGTTCATAATAGCTAACAGGTAATAAAAGTAGTTATAGGATGATTTTGTAAAACCAAATTAGCTTGCTCTATCAGATTTTATTTTTTCTTTCATTTAACAACTTATAACAAGATATGTTAGTGAAGACTCCAAATACCTACCTTGCCTAAAAGACCTTGTCCTTAAGATGTTGGCAAGGTTTGTAATTAGGATATTAAGCTAGAAAAGTTAGAGGATCCCTTAAATCTTAGGTACTCATCCTGCCTAGTGATGTCCTTGACTTTAGCTTGAGATTGCAACATATGCCTAAGATGTAAGACCTCTGGTATTAAGTAAGGAGGACCTTTTTTGCTCCAATTGTCATAGTACAACTAAGTGGCCTAGCCATTGCCTATTTTATGCTTTATTTCCCAAATTAGTTTACACCTTAGCCCAAGGATCTACTGTATTATCTAAGTGATTCTAAGTTTAGGCCTGATTTCCCATAAACTTTTTCCCTAAGTGGATCCATTGAACCCATATATTTTCCTTGTCAGTGAAAAGCTTCTGGACCCATTTGGATAGTAACAGTTTGTTGGATGTTTTCATTGGCCACACTCTTAAACCTCCTTCATCTTTTGGTAATCTAACCTCAGTCCATTTCACCTTAGCATTAGTAGCTTTATAGCGGTCTCCTATCAAGAGAAGTTCTTCATAATTCTCTCCATATCTTTCATGATCTTCTTAGGGAGCACCATATAGGATATCTAATAGTTATGAAGATGATTTAAGATTGATTGGATTAACTGTAGCCTACATGGGTTTGGCAACAGGTCAAGTCAAAAACTTTTATCCTATCCCTAAGCCCGAGCCCAATCAAGCCTAAGTGGTTCGAAGCCCAGGTCGGCCTTTTATTTTTTAATTAAAAATAGATTAATTATAAAAAATTCCCAAACTTTTGTCAAATTTTCAATTATAGCCCGAACTTTAAAAAGTAGCAATAAAATGCTCAAACTTTCAATTTTTTTCAATTATAGCCAGACGTTAGTGCCACCTTTATCTTTGCTGATATGGCAATGCCACTTGTATAAGGACCCTCATTAATAAGACACGTCAGCAATGGTTAAGATTCAAAACCCTGCTTTTTAATCAGTTTAATAGATTTGAGATCTTGTCATTGTCTGGATCTTTCTTACCACCTTAACCCCAACGAGAACAACAAGTTTGACTATTTTTCTCACCAGAGGACAAGGTCAGGTGGTTGGGGGAAGTGTTGTCAGAGAGTTGACGACAACAAGACCTGTAATAGTGATTGCATCGTCGTTTACAAACATCGCATATGAGCAACTTCCTTTGGATGAGTATGAGCAGTTGCAGATGCAAAGTGGCGGTGGCAGAGGAGGTGGAGGTCCTGGTGTTAGAAATAACCCTTTCTATGAAGTTGGTTCAAAAAGGTCTTCCGTTCTCAATTTGCATCCCAACGAGCAATTTCCAGCAAATGGATGGGCTGGGAATTCCAGAGGTAGGGCTCCATTTTGATTGAAATCAATGAGTACAAGAATGTTAGTGATCTGTTGGAAAATTGACTGACTTTTAATAGATTTGAGATCTTGTCATTGTCAGGATCTTTCTTACCACCTCCAACCCCACCGGGAGCGACAAGTCTAACTATTTTTCTCACTGAAAGACATGGTCAGGTGGTTGGGGGAAGCGTTGTCAAAGAGTTGATGGCAGCAGGACCTATGATAGTGATTGCATCGTCGTTTACCAACGTTGCATATGAGCGACTTCCTTTGGATGAGGATGACCAGTTGCAGATGTAGAGTGGTGGCGGAAGAGGAGGTGGAGCTACTGGTTTTGGAAATAACCCTTTCTCTACAACTGGTTCAGGAGGTCTTCCGTTCTTCAATTTGCCTCCCAATGGGCAGTTTCCGGTGAATGGATAGGCCAGGAATTCCGGAGGTAAGGCTCATTTTGATTGAAATCAAAGAATACAAAGATGTTAGCGATCTATAAGAAAATTGACTAAATTGTTTGTAGGCAAAAAAATCTGTGGCTTTTTATTGGATTAGAGCAATTTGCAATGACAGAAACTACGGGGATTGGTCAATGGATCATAAAAGGTCAGTGGCATAATTGTTGGATGACTTGTGTTCTCATAATAATCATAATCTTCTTCTAGTAGTACTATTACTTCCTTTCTTTTGTGATGTTTTTATAGGAGGTTGTAGTTAGCCAGATGTGTGGGTTTAGTGTAGTCTATACGCATAAACTAAGGGAATAGTATGGTTACTCCTCTTTGCAATCTGGGAACCGCTTTCAAGCTCATTAATGGAGGCTTTCAGTGTTATTGTTTTGATGACCATCTGTTAATCGAATAATGTGAGACAAAGAATGATGACTAAATGAAGTTTTGGATTCGGTAGGTTCTGCAAACTGAAGAAGAAAAGGGGTTATATCATTTGAACATAACACGTCGTCTTCTAAACTGATTAAACGATGTCGTTTAACTAATCAAGGTTTTAATCTTAACCACTGTTGACGTGTCTTATTAATGAGGGTCCCTATACATACGGCATTGCCACATCAGTAAAGATAAAAGAAAAAGCCCGAGTTAGGCTCAAAGCCAAGTCAAATCGAGTTGTGCCCATTGATTTCAAGTCAGGTCAAGCTGATCTTAACTGCCACCCCTAAGCCTACTAGCATAACATAGACTTTTATTGGTCTAATTTCTCATTCTTTTTTGCATCATATAATATAAAGGTTGGGAATCTACCTATGAAGGCTTTTTAGTTATGATGGGGACCCCCAAGTAGGTGAAAGTGGGGTCCTAAGCTTTATACTTGACAGGTTTATTGTTGTTAGCTAAGAGGGACAACAATTATAAAGATCATGAGAAAGATTTTGTTTGGATTAATGACCAAACGTAATAATTTGTTGAAACTGCTGATAAAATTCACTAGGACCTTGACAGAGGAAGGATCAACTTTGCAAAACATTAGGATGTCATCATTAAATGTCAAATTGAACAGTTTAAGCTTGCTATATTTATTTTGAAATCTAAACAATGGGCTTCTAGAAAAGTTAAAATCAATGAGACTAAGAAGATCCTCAATGTAGAATGAGAATATGTAAGGAGAGATCAATGTACAATGAGAATATGTAAGGGGAGATAGGATCTCCCTACCTTACAACCCTCTTTCCTTGAAATAGCCTGGTCTATTCACCATTCACTAGAATCTGAAAGAGGTAGTGGTAATCCATTGTTAAATCCAAGTTATAAATTTGTATGGAAAGCTAGAAGCTGGGAGAGAATGAATAATGAAGTTCCAATTGATTGCATTAAATGCCTTATTGAAGCTAATATTCATGATATTATTCTTTGTGGAGGATTTCTTTTGGTAACCTTTAAGAAGTTCCTATGCTAATAAGATGTTATATTTTACACCTTCCACTTACATAGGCACCTTGTGACTTGCTGATTATAGAGGTAAAAAATTCTGTCATTTTTTTATACAAATTTTAGAGATCACTTTGTAGAGGACATTACAGTAGGTAATAGGCTTGTATTCCATAAGGGAGATAGGATTTGGGACCTTAGCAACCAAAAATTTTTTTGTCTTATTAAGCTCCCAAAATAGCTTTACCGAATTGAAGAGTTCCACTATTTCACTTATGACATGCAATTTTACCAAGGTCGAAGATTCTTTGAAAAAGCAACCATTTAGTCTATCTGGCCTTAATGCTTTATTGGGGTTGAGGCTCTCCAAATCATACTCCACTTCCTTTCTTAGATGGGCCTAATTAGGCTCTTTATTTGATCAACAGAGAGAGTTTGAATTATAAAGATATTGAGAAGGGAAACTAAAGAAGTACTAGAGTTGGATGATCCTAAGGTGCCTTGAAAGTATTTTAAGCTTCTTCCTGCTCCTATATCCCTACCACATATTCATTGCATAGATTATTGATTTTGTTAGAGTTCCTTCTAGCATGCATCACCTTATTAAAAAAGTTATATCCCTGTCACCATCTCACATCCAATTCATTATTGCTCTCTACTTAAGAAGAGAGTTTTTAGCTTTTAAGGAAATGATGTATTGGTTAAGAGCAAGCTTCTCATCCTTAATTTTTAACTTATATAAAGGATCTTTGTAAAGTTCAACTTGAGATTTATAAAAGACTACTTTTTATTGTGTCTAAACCTTTTTTCCTTACAATAGTTAGGTGCAATGTTTTATTCCTAACACATTTGAATTGTTTATGACTTGTTATTTCTCTTCGCATTCATTCTCTAACTATCTCTTGGAACCCTTCTAACCTAGGATTGTAGTTAAAAATCTAAATTGGGTGACGATTCTTCTATCTTAGTTAGATTATAAACATCAATTATTGAGTGATTAGAGGTTAATGGATTATTAAATATGGTCTTACTATTAGGAAAGTCTTGAAGCCACAATTAGTTTTCCAAAGACCTATCAAGCTTTCTCTTTACAGACCACCTCCCTTGTTGCTTGTTATTCCAAGTAAATATAGCTCCTTTATAAGTGAGGTCAGTAACCTTAATGTTGTTTAAGCATGATCTGAAATTGTTACAAGGGAACCTTGTGATCATACCTCCTTGAGTTTCAAACGCAAGGAGAGTGTAGTTAAAGTCTTTAAGGAGAATTCAGGGGATTGAAATGTCTGATCTTAATTGCTAATTTCTCCAAAGAAAAGATTTTTTAAAAGCTAAATTGTCAATATAATTGAAGCTGATACATAATCTCCTTTTGCATTGTTTAAGCTACGTATAAAAGTGCACTATTTGATCAGTTATAGTGAATTTTGAAACCTTATCACTTCAGTTTTATATGCCACTACTATCCTGCCATTATGGTGTGCTCTATGATTAGTAAGACTTCCTAATTGATAGGAAAAAACTAGAGTCTCCTACATTTATCTTCCTTTAATTTTGTCTTCAAAAGGCCTGTAATTGTAGGCTTTACTAATCGTAAATAATGGAACAAAACCTACTATTTGTCAATATTATTAATGCTTTTTACATTCCAAGTAACCATAGTCAATTAGAGGAGTTACAAGGATTCTTAGCTCCCTTATATTTAGTTTTCCTACCTGATCTCCTTGTGGTAAAAGCAATAATTAAAGGTTCATTTTCCTCTGTGCTCTTCAAGACTAACTTTTTTTTCTAAGGATGCACTTAGGGTTTTCTCCTTTTTTATATTATTTCTTTTAGGTAAAGGAGAAAGTTCCATTCTATTTGTGCTCTCTACTCGGAAGAACTTACTCTTAAGAGTTGAGTTTGTTCACCAACTCATTGGCTTTAATAAGGTTGATTACTTCAGAGGAAACATCTTCACATTCAGGATGCTCTTCAAAGGTGGGAATATTTTTGTTCTCTATTTGAGGTGCAAGTTTGCTATATGTCAATTTGCTTACTGATTTGAGAATCGATCAGTTCCATTCTTTCCTGGTTGGGGGGACTTGGGGCTATATCCCTAGAGAGTTCCCTAATGGTTCTTCTTGGTCCCCTTTTGTGAAGGTCTTTCTAGGAGGCTTTTATATCATTTTCCCTTTGGGTTTGAAGGCTTACACTAGTAAGTGATAAGAACTTCATCTTCTTACAAATTTTCATATTCATTCAATCTCATTACCTTAATAGTGTATAGGAGCTCTTTAGATGTCTCCACCTCTATGCAAACCCTTACATATCCTATCTTACTTAAAGTGACAGTGCTTCCATCCATACATACCAGCTTCCGGAAGTTGCCATGTAACTTAGACCTAAGGTGTTCCAGTACTGCAATGGAATATTATGGAAGTGCACCCAGATTAGAACCACCTTGATATTAGATCTGTCTAAAGACATCCTTGACTTTCATTATTAAAAGATGATGGGTTTTCCATTAACATGCCACGATCCAAGCTCCAAGGTTGTGATTGCATTTCTTTCATTTAAAAATTTGAAAGGGAAAAAGTCAGGCCAATAGAGTTTCAATTTTGATATGTCCATGCCTTTATCTGTTGATAGTTTAGTCTCTTATCAGAGAAATATCCTACCAAGGTATTACTCAATCTTACATCTCCTTCTTTGAGCACATCTTTTAGTGAAGAAACTATATTATTTCCACCATCGTGCTTTGGTATGTATCTAATTGAGTCATGAACTGGAAAAATCACCTACCACATAGGACTAGGTTCTTTGTGCACCAACTTAGCTCAGAGGGGGAAGTGGTAGGGCAAGTGAGCCTAAAGTGGGGTGAGGAGTGGTAG
This sequence comes from Erythroxylum platyclados, assembly GCA_027563515.1. NCBI lineage: Eukaryota > Viridiplantae > Streptophyta > Magnoliopsida > Malpighiales > Erythroxylaceae > Erythroxylum > Erythroxylum platyclados. Next base: position 3,264,316 of record JAOQMM010000001.1, read on the forward strand.
AATCAGAATGAATAGAGCTGACAGGCTTAAAGGAGTTCATTGTGTGAGCATGAATGGTTGATGCCTTAGGAGATATAGCTTAGTTACAAAGAATTATGAGAGATTGGGGTTAAGGTAGCTTCTATGATGGTTTGAGGAGATGCATCATGACCGGAGGTCATGACAAGATTGAGGAGAAGTCTAAGTAAGAGATGTCCCATACAGAGTTATTACCTTAAAAGGTAACAAAAACTAGAGGAAAAGGAAAAGGTTGAGGAGTTAGTTGAAAAAGTAAATTAAGGGCTTGGCTTATTAGAGAAAAGGTAAAAAAAACAGTTAGCTAGAGAAAGAATAAAAATATACATACTAAAATAAAGAATGTCTCTAATTAATTATGTTGTAAAATTTACAACAAATCGATTGATTATAGAATATAAATCCATATTTTCATAATTAAATAAGAATAGGCTTTTATCTAAATATCCTATTTGTGATTAACTTATACTAATAAATTTATTAAAACAAAAATTGAACATTTATAATTTGTGGTTGAAATAGTATAATTGTAATTTTGCAAATTTAGGACAACAAAATTATGAATATAACATCGTAATTTATTGCAAAGTTGTAAGGACTAGTAAAATTTATTTTGATAGAATGAATTTAATTACAATTTATTTACAAATATACTATTGAAAAAAAAAGATGGCTTAATTCATTTTCAAATTATATAAGCGTTTTTAAAGAAATTGAAACTACAAAAAATCCTTTTGAACTGCAATAATACTACTACGGAGCTTGGAACTAGCGGGTTCAGATTCTCTGTATTATTTAACTTGTTCTAAGCATGTTTATGTCTTAAAGCAACGTCGTTTTATGTATAAACAAATCCAAACCTATGTCATTTTAGGATGAAAATAAAATTAAAACAGATTAAGTAGGACAAAGATCAATGGCTAGAACTAACGTACCTTGTCTAGGTGTAACTAGGCTATTAAGTACGCACCGTTTCTTGGGGAATAAAAAAGGAACGAAGGTCTTACTAATTGAATACCGTTTCTCGGGGAACAAAGAAGGAATTAAGGTGTTACTTATTGTAAACCGTTTCGTGGTAAGTAGAGAAAGGAATTAAGGTGTTATTAATTGTCTATTGTTTCTTGGGGGATTAAAAAGGAATTAAGGAGGAAGTTTGGAAGACTTTGACACATGTTTTCATCACTTCATTTATTTCCTAGCTAATATATTAAATAACAATTCAGTGGTGGCTTGCATGTCCACGTTTTGTTGAACATTGAAACAAGTGCATGATTCTTTATACTAGTTTGCGTCTGACTAGTATAATTGCTACTATTACTAGCACGCCACAAGTTGACTATTTTCATCTCATTGCAATTCCTCAATCCAACCGGCCATCGGTTAGGCATGGTTTAGGGTTGTTTAAGTTTAGTCTAAGCTGTGATAAAATGACGTAATTTTGTCAAAACGATATCGTTTTTTAAAATTTTTTAAAAAATTGATAAAAACGGACCTAGGCAAGCCTCACTCGAGCCTCTTAATAAACAATATACATATCTGTTATCTGATTGGACTATGCAGATTCCCAATCTTATTGTATTATTCAATTCAAAGCGTTACAAATTGGAAATTTTGTTATCCAATATAATTGAACCGTACAACGAAAAGATAGCCAGTAGTTATGTAAATAGAAATCCTACTAATTATGAGGGGCTCGAGAGTCTAGAGCATGGAAAGTGAACGCTCTACTTTTCAACTCCTACGTTCAGAAACATTAGCCCATGTGATGCACAAGATTTGATTTGGCGATAGTCACAGGATCTTCTCTCAAATCAAACATGTGCTGAAATTGCGAAATATCAAAAGTATGACACGACCAAACTGATCACGCGACATCATAAAGTCCTCCAGCCTTATAAACATTCCAAGCCCATCTTTTCACATCCTGCAACTTTCGACCAAACAATGGCGTTTTTGCTTCAAGTTCTTCCAGTTTTACTAGCCTTACCCTTCTGCTTCTCTCTGAGCTTCCTAGATTCGGATTATGTACATGGTTTCAATTCCTCACACGGAACAAGCCAAGTTTCATCGATAAAGGATAGGATAATCGAGTTATCCAATCGTCAGGACACGGTGGATAGGATGAAGATGGTCAGGAGAAAAATTCACGAGAACCCAGAACTTGCTTTTGAGGAGTTTGAGACGAGTAAGATTATCAGGCAAGAGTTGGATCTTCTCGGTGTTGCTTATCGGTGGCCGGTGGCAAGGACCGGTGTTGTGGCAGCAATTGGTTCCGGTTCGCCACCATTTGTCGCTCTGAGAGCTGATATGGACGCTTTGCCTATTCAGGTTAGTTCTTTATGCTCGTAGCTTTGGTTTTGGTGGATCTGTGTACATATGGAAAAGCTATGGTTATGGATTGGGAAGGTATTCTTGTGCCTATTCTGATGTCATGCTTAATTATGGTCATGCTATTGGAGAATCTAGACTAAACAGATTGACCATCTGGCTTCCTGTTGGATTGGAAAAACTAGCTATATATCTCAAACTATCCTTTCCTCGAAATCTGTGACGCCTGCTGTATTGTATCTTTACATGAGGAAACGATTTAGTTCTTTCTGGGGATTCTTGTGACTGGGAAATGTCGAAGTCAAATAACCAGGCATAACCCGAATTGGCAAACAAATGGTGTTCTTGAAATCCTGTGGAAAACATCTCACGTAAAGCTCTTCAAAAGCCGTAATTGTCCTTGAAGAGAAAATTTCTTAATCTTGATTTCACTGTTGCTACAGGAATTGACTGAATTGGAGTATAAAAGTAAAGTAGATGGCAAAATGCATGCTTGTGGCCATGATGCACATGTTGCCATGCTTCTAGGTGCTGCGAAGATCCTACAAGAACTGAAGGACACATTGCAGGTAATTGAACTTTTTCTAAGTTCTACAGGAAATGTGCGTTAGTTAATAACAAGGCTATAATATCACTCTATGATTGCAACTTGCAGTTGCAGTTTTGCGATTTTGTGATTGTTGAAACTGATATTGAGAGTAATTGCAGTCTATACCCGTAATCATGCTTCTGCAATAGCTTGCAGTCTTCTATTTAGAAAGTTGGGTTATGTCATACTCATATGTAGTTCTAGAAATTAAGCAAAAAGCGTTTGAATTGCAGGGGACTGTTATCCTTATATTTCAACCAGCAGAAGAAAGAGGCCTTGGTGCAAAAGATATGATCAAAGAAGGGGTGCTTGACAATGTAGAGGCCATTTTTGGGATACACCTAGTACATGTTTATAATACTGGGGTTGTTGCTTCAAGGCCTGGGGAATTCCTTGCCGGATGTGGAAGCTTCAAAGCAACTATAACTGGCAAAGGGGGTCACGCAGCGATTCCTCAAAACTCCATCGATCCAATCTTGGCAGCTTCAACATCAGTAATTAGTTTGCAGAGTATAGTCTCGAGGGAGACTGATCCTTTAGAGTCTCAGGTATTAGATTTTCATTCACATACTTCTGTCCTGAATTGGGAGTTTAAAATTGTGTAGCTTATTAGTTGACTTGGATAATGCAGGTAATCTCTGTAGGTATGATCCAAGGGGGAACAGCTTTTAATGTGATACCGGACTCTGCCACAATAGCAGGAACTTTTCGAGCCTTTAGCAAGAAGGGATTTAAGGCACTCAGAGAGAGAATAGAAGAGGTAACTTCTGGATCTGTTAATGTTAAAAGATCATAAATTTCATTACCATGGTTAGGAAGGTCAGGATACTGATAAACAGAAAACACACCTGAAGTTGGGAGATGTTTAGGCAAGCCTTCAAACGGATGGATACACTTTTATCAATAAATAACTGAACATTTATGCAGAGATTTGAGTGTCTGATTCCATAGACAAATTGTTACATAGCTACAATATGAGTGAAAAATAGTCGGGGTAGGTTTCTCATTCATTAGAAGCCCTGTAAATCAATTCAATGTGTATTGATTGGTGTCTGATTAGCTGTTTTATTGATATTGTGGCAGGTTATCAGAGGTCAGGCAGCTGTACATAGGTGCACTTCGGAGATTGATTTCGAAGGAAGGGAGCATCCAACAGTCCCCCCAACGATAAATGATGCCAGAATTTATGAGCATGCAAGGCGAACATCCGTCTCAATAGTAGGAGAAGAGAACATAGAAGTACCTCCTATCTTCATGGGGAGTGAAGACTTTGCTGTTTATCAGGACAAAGTACCAGGAGCCTTCTTTTTTCTGGGCGTTGGAAACGAAAGAATGGGATGCACGCATCCACCTCACAGCCCTTATTTTAAGATAGATGAGGATGCATTCCCTATCGGTGCAGCAATGCACGCATTATTTGCACATTCATACCTCTCAAACTCAACAAGGACTTACAGTTTCTGATGTATGGAGTCCTGCTATTCATTCCTCTCCTGAGATGCGTTGATTCTTTGGGTACAGAAGTTAAGATCATGAATTGATATCTCCTAACAGATATTAACCACAGCGGAACAGTGGATCTGCTGTATTTCACCAGTGAGTGAGAAGAGATCCTTTCACAAGAAATGGAGGGAGTTTTCTGCCTTGGTTGGCACATACGTTTTACTTGATACCCGATACCTATTAGAGACTAGACTAGAGGCATTAATCAAACACTTGACCACCATTTGTTGAATTTTTTGATCAATGCCAATCAAATTAATTGATTTAACGTTTGTTATGTATACTTTTAATTTCTTGTTTATCCCCTCTACCAGGTTTAGTGACAGATCATTGAAATAATCAGATATTGATAATTCGATGGATACAAAGTTGATTTTTGACGCTTTTTTGCATGATTAATAGCAAACATCACAATTTTTAGAAGCAGGAATAGGAAACTCATAAGTATAGCAGCAATCAGAAGCAAACATTTTAAACTCTCAGTATGTATCCAACCATACTTGAGAAGATGAATGAAAGATACAGAGAGAAGCATTAATGCAGAAGATAGTAGCATAAGAAACAAGACAATCTGCAGAAATGGTGTAAGTTCCTGAAGACGAAGGCACCGTTCTCACACCAACAAGAAGGCTACAGTCAAATCCAGTCACCACACTTGTGCTTCTGCTTCTGCTTGAGTTTGGTGCAGAAGCCACTGCAAATATTGCAAAAGATCACTGAGACGAAGCCATTTCTTGTTTCTGACAATAATCACCTAGGCTTCTGGCATTATGCCTATATACATAGAGTTATGGTAGAAGCCAAAGCAAGGACCTTTATTTCGTTATGGTGATGGTGCAAGCAACTACACTACAGTATCATATTACCTAAGGCTTTGTTTGGTTGAAAGTTTTGGAATAGAATAAGATAGAACGTGACACAGTTTCATCGTTTGTTTGGAGGTTTCATAATAGAATGGAATAGAATGGAATGAAAGCGGAGAGTTTCATGTTACATTTCGTTCCATCCTAAACAGTGAAAATAGAAAACCTCCAAATCGAAAATTTTGGGATGGAACGTAACGTTATATATCTATAATATCTAATATACCCCAATAATAGGATTAATAAAATCCAAAAGCCTCACAACATCTATCCCAATGGATCAAGTACCTTAGACCAAGAAGAAAAGATTAGCTATCGGCAACC
>JAOQMM010000001.1:3281208-3296509 GCA_027563515.1 Erythroxylum platyclados
TATTCTTATAAGAATTTAGACAAAGCAAAAAAAGTCAATTTCATTATTTAAAGCAAAGGTTAAATTTTTTTCCTTATAGGGTGAGAAGGGAGGAAGGAAAAAGATAAATTTATCTTTTATTTTTATTTTTTATCTTTTATCTTTATCTATCTCTATTTCTATCTCTTGAGTAATTTGTAATAAAATTTTTGGACACAATTGTCTTTTCATTTCATAATTTTCAGCCGCTATTTGAAAACGCTCCTATGAGTAGCGTTTTCAAAAACAGCGGATTGGGTTCAATCCGCCAACTCAATCCGCTGTTTACCAAATAAAATAATTAGCTGTTTGACATAATATCTTCTAAAACGCTAAAAAATGACTGAAACACTATTTACCAAACGGGGCTATCATAAATATAGAAATCAATTTTACTTACTTAGGAAAAGTTTAGGAGTAGGAAAGTTAATTGTACAAATTTGGAAAGGCAAAACGTACGAATTGCCCTTAACTTTTTTTAAAAAAGTTAAAAGTTAATCCTTGCTTTTATTTACGGCATCATGTTACAATTTAACATTTTAAAATAGTACTAATAGCATTCTTAATTCTTAATAAGTTAAGGTTTTTACAATTTTTTTAGTATAGGATTCATAAAGTTAGCTTTTGTCATATTATAATTAGGTAATTTGGACATATTGTAATCTTAAAAATGGTTTCTTTTAATATTTTCTAAATGTGTAGTTTTCACTTAGGTCTTGTTCGGTAAACAGTAACAAAGCAATCGGAATAAAAAAACGAATAGGAATAAAAAATGGGAATTAGAATGAGAATGAAATTATGCATGTTTGGTATGCAAGAATTATGAATGAAATTATATAAATTAATAGTTATACCAATGTTTGGTATCAAATATTAAGAATGGTAGTGAAATTTCTTTTTACTTATGTTTAATTATTATGTGATTGATTTTGTTAATAATTATTAAATATTTATATTATTAATTAATAATTTTTTTTGTATTTAATAAATAAATATTTAAAATTATTTTAATGATTCAATATATTATTAATTTTTAAATAATTGAGTATGATTTTTCTTATAAAATAAAATAAAATAACCTATTTTATGATATAAAATTATTGAAATAAAATAAAATAATTATTAAATAAAGTAATGTGTAATGTTGATAAAAATATGAATATGTTTGTATACAATAATAATTGAGAAAATAAAAAATGAATTTATCACAAAAAGAAAAATAAAAATAAAAAAGTTTAGAACAATAAAAACTGACCTAGAGAGATATGTTGATTAGTAAATAGAGAGTTTAAGTTAAGATGAAACATAAAGAAAAAGATACAAAAAATGTTATGATGAATACGAGAGAAATATTTAATTTTTAATCATATTTAGTTATTACATAATTTATTTTGTATATAATTAATTAAAATATTTTATATTTTTATAAATAATTAATAAATTTTTTTAATTATTTATAAAATTAGTAATTTTTAAATAATTATGAAACAAAATAAAATAATTATTAAAGAAATTAATATAAAAGATAATTTTGATGATAATATTACGATAAGCATCAATATCTTGATAATAACATACTAATAAGATAATTTTGATGATAATATTATGATAAGCATTAATATCTTAATAATATTTTGGTAATAATACGCTAATAGCCCTATACTATTTTAATAACATTAAAGTACAATGTAGTATACCTTAAGAAGAAAATGATTATCGAAATTCTGTACTACACAATTAATGGATGCTGATGAAGCCGAACTGATTATGTGGACTTCACGTAACGGCATTCCTTTTCAGACTTTCCAATAGTGTTTCTCGTTTTATCGAAACGGATGATCTTCGCGAGAGAGGATGGTTTGATTCTGAAACGTTCCACGTAATCATGGATGACATGTCGACAGAAGTACCCACTTCTCAGCCATCCACTTTGCACAAAATGTTTCATCATCAGGAAGACTTACATCACGAATTTTAGACACTGCATACAATCTCAAGTCCCATAGTAAACACATGAATAATATTTTAAGAAAGGGATATACTAACCCTTTCTCTTAAATCACCCACGAAAATATTTCCACAGATTTTAGACGCTTGTATTCTTAAAGTCTTAAAACACATAATTGGATGTCCCATATCGGAAGAAGAGCAAGTACCAAACAACTGAGGAACATTTAAATTATCGTTTCCGTTAATGAAGTAAGTATCTTTGCGCTTGGGGCAATGACGCAGCTAGTGAGGTTCTAACCGAGGCGCGTCTATTGCTGGTTGAAAACTATTTCCAAACCCCCTCTTTGGCCAGGGCTTGTCCTTGGCCATCGAGAATTTCTGGAAGGGCTCCCCTCGGGGTAAAGCCCTCAAATTCCGAGTTATAATTTTTATCGTACCTTAAGTAGGGATCAGATTGTGGAACTCACCGTAAAAACTAGCTGATATGTTGTTGTGGAGATTTTAGCAAATATTGTGTAACATACACGTGTGATTAAACCAACTGGTACACCTGGTAACGAGCACTACAAGTTTAAGGTGGGTCATTTAACTCTGGAGCACTAGAAGATTAGGCCTGAAATAAACCAGGGAAAGGTAGTGAAATGGCGCCGAAGACACCCATCAAACGAGCTCCGTCTCCTGACCCAAATGGGATGTTCTCCGGAATGGTTGTGTTCTTGGTCGAAAATGGTGTCCAGCCTCGCAGATTACATGTCTCTGTTGACACCCTTTATTTGTTTCCACGTATTGTTATTTTCAACGGTAAGCTTTTGATCTTTCGTTGACTTGGGGTTTGTTTGTTCTGTTGGTGGCATGAAGATTTGGAAGCAGAAGTTGGTCCAAATGGGTGCTACTATTGAGGATCGCTTGTCCAAGAAGGTCACTCACGTTTTTGCCGTTAGCTTGCCGGTTCTTCTCCAACAATTGGGCAGAGAACGCGTCAAAGGAGTTAATTTTCTGTTCAAATTCTTGGTTTCTCTTTTTTTTCCCCCTTAAAATCTAGTTGTTTATGTTCTGCTGGGTTATTTTATCTGATGTTAATTGCTTGTTCCAGAAAGTACTTCTTTACCAATGGCTTGAGGACAGCTTGAGGTCAGGCAAGAGGGTGTCTGAAGATCTGTACCATATAGAAGTTGATAAGGAAGAAGGAACCAGTCCTGACAAGTCTTTTGTTCGAAAATCCGTTAATGGAAACAGCAATTCGGATGACGGTGAAGTGCCACCTCACAAAAAGATCAAGTCTTCTCAGGAGAATGTGAAAAATTCCAAAGCAGAAAGTGGCGAGAGTGCAGAGAATAAAGTTTACGAGTCACCTGATAGTCCAAGACATTCTCCAAGCTCATCCATTTCTCTTAGCCCTACTAGTACTACTCCGTCTTCCATTAGTCCAAATCATGATGTGAGATTTAGAGTGTACATTTACAAACGTATTTCTAATTGTTTGTGCAAAGTCTTATACGGTTTTTAATCATGTCTATGCATGTTTGCAGCTATCCTCGTTATACAATCCACCTGATTTAAACAAGAACATCACTGAAATATTTGGAAAACTCATCGGTATATATAGGGGTGGGTGAGACTTTGTTTTCCTTTCTATATACATTCTTCCTAACCTTATTTCTCGCTGCTTCTTTTGGGGGTCTGATGCTAACCGTGAACTTTCATATGGACAGCGCTAGGTGATGATCGTAGGTCATTTAGCTATTACAAGGCTATTCCTGTGATTGAGAAGGTACCCTTTAAGATTGAAAGTTCAGAGCAGGTCAAAGGTCTGCCTGGGATTGGCAAGTCATTGCAGGATCATGTAAGTAGGAGGAAATTCAAATGAAATTTCCACATTTTATTGTCTCTATAATGATTTAAGTAATTCTTCTTTTTCTTCTTTATTCCAAGTTCCTTTTTATTTGTTCACTATTGCGTTGTGGGGTAACTTTTGTTCCCTGGTTGTTCTCCTATTCTCAATTTCGTATGCTTGTTCTGGTTGGTTACATTCAAAATGTTACACATTGCCAGCTTTCCAAATCAAAGTGTTGGCTTGCTGAGTTGATGTTTGATGTCTTATTCCAGGGAATCAAAATTACTTTTTGAAGCTTCTATTGCTAGTTTCCTTAGTGCCATCAATTACATATTAGAGTTTTCTTGCAGATTCAGGAGATAGTGACTACTGGAAAACTATCGAAGTTAGAGCACTTCGAAACCGATGAAAAGGTACTTTAAACATTTACCCTGTGAGTGCTTTTTGATGTCAAATATTTATGAATTCTCCTTTGCCTTCCCTTTATATATGTTCCAAGTACCTTCGGAATTGCTCAGTTATCTAAGTGTTAAGATTTATACCTTGCATTTAAATTTCACTTGTAACCTTTTTTTTAAGACATCCACTCAATCTACACCAGAAGAAGGTTCTTACGATTGACTTGCATTCGATTTGCCTAGGCCCTTCTTCCTTTACCATTGGAGGTTGTTATTGACATTTTCTGCTTCTAGCCGATGCACAGTTACATCTATTTTATTGGTTACTAAAACTGTTTACAGGATTTAGATCTAAATTTAGTGTTAGTTGGACAGATAAACAATAGAATGGTTAGTTTATTAAATTTTTGTATCTATTTACTGGTACACAGGTATGTACGCTTAATCTATTCGGAGAAGTTTGGGGCATTGGTCCTGCTACTGCCCTAAAATTGTATGAGAAAGGTTATCGTACACTGGATGATCTGAATAACGAGGATTCTTTAACACATGCACAAAAGGTAGGACTGAAATATTTCAATGATATAAAGACAAGGATTCCACGTAATGAGGTAACACTGTTGTTTTAGTTTGTAGACTTTGGGATTTATATGTGATGTTTTGTGTATTGCTTGACCCATAAATGTATAAAACAACAAAAGTGGTTCCTATTTGGCAGGTTCAAGAAATGGAACAACTTTTACAGAAAGTTGGAGCAGAGATTTTGCCTGGGGTGAGCATTTTACTTCTTCACTGGAATTGTGTACATATGAATCTTAAAGGTCCTTGAGGTAACCTTAATGTTAATTGTAAGTTGTGTTTCAGGTTCATGGCTGGCCACCTCCTTGGTGCACGTATCCAATTCCTTTTCACTGTTAAGGATAAAAAGAACAACTAAATTATGATGCACCTTCTAATGTGTCAGCTAGGGGTTTCAACACATCATTACCAAATTGGTGGCCACTGATAGGAGTTCCGTGCAATCATGTCACTTGCAATGTTTGTGTAGGATATGGGAGCAAATATATTAGGAAAATTCAATCAATTTCTTGAGTGCATTAAAAGCTTATTATCAAGAACATGAGGGGAACAAAAGTCCTCTAAGACACGTGAATTTTTGTTGGGTTTTTTCTTTACATATCAGTTCTTTTTCTCAGACAGATTAAGCATTTTGATGTTGAAAGTCATAGTTCAAGCATAGGCATTCATTTAGGTACGCTTGATTTAACCTGATTGCTCTAATATCCATTTTGAAGGTGGTTATTGTATGTGGAGGATCTTATAGACGAGGAAAAGCTTCTTGTGGGGATATGGATATTGTAATTACTCACCCTGATAGGGAAAGGTACATATCCTCTTCTCTTTTTTCTTTCTATTCAAAATTTTATCATTTTCATTTGTGCTTGTTCATGTTGGGAGTTGCTCAGGCATCTTCAACTTTTAACAGCATGAAAGTAACTTGTTGACTGAATATATTCAGGTTAAGCCTATTTTTGGTATTACACTTAGATATGTTATTTTCTACTTGCAGTCATAAAGGATTTTTACTAAAATATGTAAAACGCTTAAAGGATATGAAGTTCTTAAGAGAGGACTTGATTTTCAGCACCCACAGTGAGGAGGTACATTTTTCTCAGAATCCATTTTTCATTCTCTTCTCCTGTGGTTTTTGTATTTCAGTTGTGCTTCTGTTTTTGCAATAATGTGTCCAAAATTCATGGCATTTTGTCAGTCATTCTTGATAATTGGTTGTAAACTTTGTTTGGTAGACCCTTTTTACAAACATTTGGAGATTCTCAGTTGTTTATTTATTTTTGCTACCTATATGTTCTGTATCATTGGGCCTTCTAGATTGTACTTTAATTTCACTTTGTTTTTCTTTTTCCCTATTCAAAATGCGTACAGGGTACTGATTCAGGTGTTGACACGTATTTTGGTCTGTGCACATATCCCGGAAGAGAATTGCGACACCGCATAGATTTGAAGGTAATTCATTGTTGACAATGAAGAAGTTTCTTTTTGTTAAATCAAGAGCTACAGGTATCTAGACATATCTTTCTGGTTGATTCCTTATAGGTATATCCAAGAGACATATATGCATTTGGTCTAATAGCTTGGACAGGGAATGATGTATTAAACAGGAGGTATGCTCACATTTATCAGTTGTAATCGTTTTTAATTTGTGAAATTGAGAGGGATCCAGTTTCTAGACACTAAAGCAGAATGTGATTGTAATAACTACATTACCCTACTCCATGCTATGTTTTGGTTTATTTTTTCCATATTTTCCAAAACTCAATGGCTCTAACGTGGAATTGAGTACTGTGAAATGGCAAAGCAATGGTTTCTGAAGTTACATATGAGGAGAGGCAAAACTCTGTGAAATTCCATTCTGTTGTGTCTTCCCTTGCAAAACTGCTCCTCTGATGACCTTGATTGAAACTTATAAATTCCTTTGTGCAGATTGAGGTTGCTGGCAGAATCCAAAGGATTCCGGCTTGACGATACTGGGCTCTTTCCTAAAACACAATCTTCAGGTGGCAAACGGGTAATCAACCAATCTCCTTGATCTTTGTTGAACCTAAGAATTCATTTCAATGTTTATTAGCCAGTAAACTTATTTATTTCATTATTTGTTTTGCAGGGTTCTAAAGGTAGCGCAAGTCTGAAGTTTGACACTGAGAAGCAGGTGTTTGATTTCCTAGATTTTCCTTGGCTGGAACCTCATGAAAGGAATCTTTGAAATCCTTTTAGCTTCCAATAGTGATAGCATGTGTACATAGGAGGAGAAATATGAGAATCCAACAAAGTTCAACTTGCACAGTTACACTACCATCAACATTAACCGACCTAGGTGTACATGGCTTGTTTGGACTCTCAACTTGTAATTAATGTTGACTTTACCGATTATGTTAACAGACCTGTGCACTTGTTTTGTGTAATATCTCCTTGTCAATAAAAACCTTATGAGCCAATGAAGTTTCCAACTGAAGGAAAGGAGTGGATATCTATGGTACAAATTCTCTGGCAATTTTGTTGATGCATCTCTGTAAAATGAAATTCTGGTCTCATAACCTAATAGATTCTCCTCAACACGTAAGGATATACAAAGACCAAATGAAACAGTGTCGTACTCTTCAGAGGTCTTTGCTCAAAGCGGAGTAATGGAGGGAGCTCGGTCACAAACTCTCTTCTTGAATTAAGTAACAAAGGAGGTGGATGATTTTAGTTTTCGCTTAGATTGACAGATAATGTTAGTGCTAATCCTTGTCTAAGTAGCTAATACCTTGCCAACAGTGAGAATACTACTCAAGTTTTTGAGGCATACGGTTCACCTATCGCTTGATCCGTATCAAGCCCGGGTTGAGAGCGAATGAAATGGTATGCTCCGCTAATACGGCAACTGAGAAAGGTCGGAGTCTCAGAGATGCTTAGCATAGAAAATGCGCACCTTCCCACATCGCTTGTTCACTTCGTGTGAGAACTTTACACATTGTATATAAGATGATGTACTATGTCATTGTAACTCACGCAGCCACGCGTTGAGCACAGAGCGAACTATTCTTTCGCCTTTTACTAAAGAATACCGTGTGCGCGACGCAAAAAGTGGCATACGCCAATTTTTGGAGGGTCCTCTCATAAGGAGGATCCCATAATACAAAGTTGAATTTTTACTTAAGAGGTCTGCAATTACTGAAACAGGCAGAAAGTAATGCGGGGACGCTCTCAGTGTCTGCTTTGGACTCTTAGTATCTGCTGGAGAGAGAGACCTTAGGTGGAGTACATCTACTTTGTTCTTTAAATGGCCTGGCTAAAGTCTGAAAGGATGAAACTTGTTAAAAAAATTTACTCATCCTTTGCTCTTTAAGTTGGACGACGTCGTTTACTATATTCAAATCTTGGACAGAAGGTCCGGCCTCGGAAGGCTTAAGCTGCCGTTAAATATGCCTAAAACCCTGAGGAACCGACAGAAAAGGATAAGGAATACCTTTCGAAATGGCTTCAGTTTCATGGAGTAAGGCTCTTGTTTCTGCAAAAATCGACCCATACGTTTCCTTCTACTGTTCAACTACTCGTCTCCATATTTCTTCTCTTTCCTTCACTTCTTCTGTTGTGGATTGGAGATTCTCAAGAACTCACCTGCCCACTACTTGTTATCGTTCGTTAACGACCAAGAAAGGTCGAAGGAGACCCTTTTGCAGTGCAGCTGAGTACAAATTTCCTGACCCAATTCCTGAATTCGCTGAAGCCGTACGTCGTATCCTTGTTTTAGTGTTTGTCTCTGCTGATACTATCTGAGGTTTTTTTTTTTTGGACTTTCAATGCTGGATATTTGAGTGGGCTTCTATGGTTTTCTAAATCAGGAAACTGAAAAATTCAGGAACCATCTTCTTAAGAAGCTCACAAAGAAGGATCTTTATGGAGATTCACTTGAAGAAGTAGTGGGAATCTGTACCGAGGTATTTGCGTTTTGGTTTGTTGGTTACTTGTTTCGTGTGCTACATCAATGTCAGTACCATTTGTCCATTTAGGTTCAGCTTCTTGATTTGAATTTGCTTAAAGAAATATGTAAGAAATAGCAGAAACAGGCGCACTTAGAAATATGAGCACTAAGCTTGTTATCCAACAGGTCTGCCTATAAATGGCAATTGCCCCTTGCTGTACAGTTTCTGCTGATACTGGGGCTAAATGGATAACATGAGACTAGTATTACTATCGTTTACAGTTATCCTAGTGAGTTCATTGTTTTCATTCAGGTGCTGTCATCTCATTGGCACCTCATAGGTTTATTCATCATTAACCATGTGCACAGACTTCATTCAGACCAATAAGATCCCTTGCCTCTAATGTAGGCACCACTGGCATTGTTGCAAGTTGTCACAAGTTTTCATTTTATTTCGGAATTCCATTTGCATTTAAATTCACGAATGGTTTGAACTTGTTTATTTTGTTATTTGTCAACTGCCTGAACTGATAATGGTGACCAAATGGATCTTTGAAGTGATGATGTTAATTCACTGTTTATCCTGTAATTTACATTATTTTAATTGCATTCCTGTAGCTATTGTTGATGGTCAGTGTTTAGTAGTTTATGTATTTTGATTGCTGAAATTAAAGTAAACAATTTGAAGGAAATTCATGAGTTACGTCTAGTGTCAGGAAAACAAGAAGTATTGGAGTTTTTCACTGGGATTGCTCTGTTGCTCAAAAACAATGAGAGAAAAAATACAGGCAGGACTGTTATCAGGACCAAAGAGTGAACTCAAGCCATGGGTGTGTCTTATGTAACTGTTTTGTGGGCTTATTGAGAGTTCTTTGTAAGGCTTTGTTCCCATGATCCCATCTCTATGAACAAAGCCCCTATGCCATAAGCATCGATTGTGAATGCCTCTTTAGATAGCTTAAACTGATTTCTAAACATCTGCTGTATCTGGAATTGTGCTTATCATGACCTTTTGTTTTCTGATAATTTGCTACAGATATTCAGTTCGTTCTTACACTCTGAGTATGGTGGACCTGGAACACTTTTGGTCATACCCTTCATGGACATGGCAGATACTCTAAACGAGCGAGGGTTGCCTGGAGGGCCACAGGCTGCCCGTGCAGCAGTCAAATGGGCACAGGATCATGTGGATAAGGACTGGAAAGAATGGACTAGTGGAGATAGCGATTAACGTAAGCAATGCACAAACTTTTGTTTGGTGATGATAATGTCATTAAAATAGCTTTCATGTCTTCAGAGTTGAGATCACTTGTCTTGTGATGAAAGTCTGTTCAGCATGTGTTGTATCTTTTGATGAAAGAGTGTTCAGCATGTGTTGCATAGTGATTGCTGGGATGCTGGGAGGTAAAAAATAGCTGTATTTTATCCTCGCACTTTTTGGCATTGTGTGAGGTTCAAAAACTTGCAACGATGGTATAATGTAATACAAAAGGTTGTGTAGGTTATCCTGTATGAATTTTTACTTCCTAGTCATTTTTAGCATCCATTTGGCATCTGATACATTTCTTATTGAAATAGCCTGTCAGATATTTTGTGTATGTGTGTGTGGTGGCATTCTAAGGGAACATTCCTAGGTTTGAAAGTCCAGTGCAGAACCTTGAAATATACCATAAGGTAGTGAAGCAACATTGTCTTAACAGAGAGGTCAAAGGAAAAACTGAAGAGAGCCCATATGGATGTAGAAACTATTGAAAATAGAGAAGATTGAGTGAATATGAAGAGTAGAACGCAAAAGTAGGTAAAGTTTCAAGGCATGAGCTTGATGGGACTTCGGATTTGTCATCTTGGTTCTGCCAACCGCTGAGTTCCATATGCACAAAACTGACCCAAATGAAAGAAATAAGCAAAAAGAGAGACTTGTGATCATATAAGAGGATGTAAATGTGAAATTCAACATCAGTGAGTCACAGGTCATCGATAGAAGCCTTGGCAGACACAAGTTTTTATATTACTGAATTTGATCCACGATTTCATAGTAGCACCGTAGACGTATAAAATACATGATATCATACTAGCACATCAATGGTAGACATGTCAAAGTTTCAATAGTATGGTCTGATAATAAGATATAATACACTTGGTAGATGAGGAGTCGGAAGGTTTTCTAGATAAGGACTTCATTGACAAGATTTTTACACAGGAAGAAAAAGAATATCCCAATACTCTTCAATCCAGTCAAAGATGGAATATATCCGGAGACTCTCAAAGTCGGGCTTATGTACAGAAATCATTTGGAAGTAGATGGTAGAGAAGCCACATTCGTACACTCACGACAGATCCGAAAATAGAAGCCTTCCCAAGTGTGTAAAAACATGATGTTTATAATATCAAATCAAAATTAACATTCGTAATTTTATAACCTTAAATAAATAATTATTACAAATAATTATGGCATAATATTGCATACCGATGTGGAAGACATCATTACCATAAAGAGAATAAGAAACTACTTATACATTTGTTAAAATTGATTTTCTCTCTTACCTCTTTTCTTGTTACAAAAAAATTTGATGATAAAATTTTTGGAATCCTAATTAGTAAAGAGAAGACCAATTTATATAATTATAACTTTTAAACTGGTATGTCCATTAAGTGATCAAAATAATCCATTAAGATTGATTATATTATTACATAAAAATTATGGCCGCTACTAATTGCACCACATTCTAATATTGTCTCACTTGGTTTGGTATTTTAAACTTTATTTTTAATAATGTAAATATTAAGCATGCATATACAAAACTCTTAATATTTTTATAATTAACCTCAATATAATAAACCACGTAACGCAGGTTATAGTGGTCGTACATGTTAGCATCCTTTCATATATCACAGCACCTAGTAATTTATTAAGTTAGGTAAGCAATATATAAATATCAAAAAGGTCCACATTAATATCTTATGGACAATTTTATTTCTTATTTAATAACATTTACATATGTACAATCATAATAAATAAGAAAATTGTCAGTTAGAAATTTTTATTAAGCTCAAGAGTGTTAAAATGTTATTACAAACAATTATCAATATAACCAAGGCCCATTCTTTGAACATATTCCTTAAATATCTTTAGTTGTTGGCCTTTAGTTAAGGGATATGTAATCATAACATCTTCCTTAATATGCTTAATACATACTTTGTATTTTTGAACTTCCTCCTTTACAACAACAGCTCTATATATTTAGCACATCTAGAGTACTTGTCATTCTTTGAGAAGAAAATTACTGAAGAATTGTCACAATAAATTTTCAGCAGCTTAGAAATAATGGATGAAGAAATTACATATTGTTTAGCACTTTTTCTTGAAATTGCTCCTTTTGCTAGTAGAATCAAGTCGCCAAATGTTGATTTTTTATTGTCAATGCATACAACAAAATATGAATTTGAATATCCAATCACTTCTAATGAATTAAATATTCTATACATGAGCATATAGTCTTTATTCCTCAAAGATAACTTAAGGCTTCCTTTGTAGCTTTCCAATGATCTCTATCAAGATTAATTTGATATCTGTCTAGTATTCCAACAACGAATCTAATATCAGGTCATGTACATATTTGCAAATACATCAAACTACCAACAACAGAAGAATATGGAATAGATTCTATTTGTTTATGTTTTACATCATTCTTTGGACATTGCATTAGACTAAATTTATCCTCTTTTTGCGTCAAGACAACCCTTGTTGTTCATATTAAATCTCTCAAGAATTCTTTCGATATAATCTTTCTAAGATAATCCTACCAATTCTTGTGATATATTTTGGAATATTGAAATTCCTATCACATAGGATGCCTCTCTCATATCTTTCATTTCAAAATTCTTAGAGAGAAAATATTTAGTCTTATACAATATGTTCAAATCATTAGTGACAAGTAAAATATCATCAACATATAGGATTAGAAATATAAACTTACTCTTACTGATCTGTCGGTTGATACAATGATCAACAATATTTTTTTGCAAACCAAAAGATGTTAAGGTACCACTAAACTTAATATACCACTGTTGAGAAGTTTTTTTAAGTCCATATATTGATTTCTTAAGTTTATACACCATATGACCATTTTCTTTTATGGAAAAACCTGTAAGTTGATCCATATAAACTTCCTCCGCGAGATCTCCATTCAGAAAAGCAGTTTTCACATCCATTTGATGTAGCTCTAAATCAAATTAAGCTATTAATGCCATTATTTATTCTCAATTAGTCTTTCTTTGAAACAGGTGAAAAAGTCTTTTTATTAGTAATGTCATCCTTTTGAGTATAACATTTGGCAATAAGTCTAGCTTTATACAATTTAATATTGTCATTGGAGTCATGTTTGGTCTTAAAAACCTATTTACATTGATGTGTCATAATTTTACCTTATTTTTAGCATTTAAAATCTTACATAATATGTTTTAATATGTTCAAATTTTAATATTTTATTTATTTTTGCAAGATAAGGTTGGGAGATACTATTTGTGGAAAAAGAATTGGGTTTTAATCCAAATTTGAATATTTAAATGGAGGAGCAATCTTAATAATAATCATAGGTGAATTAAGAAGATTTGAGTTAACAAAACATTTTATTTTGTAGATTGGGATCAAATTATGGAAATCTAGAAAATAGTCTAGCTAGATCTTAGGCATGGGAACATTCAATGAAAATTGCAATTTTCAGACTTCAAATATGTAAGAGAAAAAATGCATTAAAAGTAGTTTAAAACCTTATCTTGGCTATATTAGGGAATCATTGACGATATGATCTGAGGGATCCAAAGCATCATAACCACAAGATTTTCACATGGATTTTGAAGACTATAAATAGAGGCAAGATGTGAAGGAGCAAGACATACAATTTCTAGTTACATTTTTTAGCTTCTAAAAGTTTTCTTGTTTTCTCTTTTCTTTATCAACATTAGAGTAGTTTCTCTTTAGCTTCTAATGGTAAGAATGACCATTACTGTCTAAGTTTTTATTTGTGGTTGAAGGAAGTGGAAGCACTTTTTGGAACTTTGAAGATTGGGATACAACTAGGTCATATAGTGAAGTATTTCATTTACTCATGTATTGAATTGCTTTTCTATGCTTATATTTTATGATTATTTTCGATTAATGTCTAACGCACGTGATTAGTTTATTGATTGAAAATTTCATTTGTTAGATTAAAGTTTGAATGCATAAAAATTCAATTATGTTAATCATTTGTAGCAACTATGAGTTTTAATATGCTGCGTCAAAAATTATTTCTCTTAGGAAAAGCATTCAACTAGATTAAGCACAATTGCAGATGTTGTGTTGCCTTGCTTCGATGGTCTTTCTCTTCTTAATGTTATTGTTTAATTAAATTTTAGTATCTAAAGGTTGTTAAGCAATAAGGGTTAATTAAATTACGTGTTTTCGATTAACTAATCCTAAAGAAGGATAAATACTTAATATCATATCGAATATATAATTGATGAAATAATTATTTTGTGCTAGTGATTAATTGTAGTTCCAAAGGATGGAAGCGACCATAAACCAATATTCATTTTATTGAAAACTCTCATTACTTCCTTTATTTTCTTTATTGCAAAATTTCAAAACCTCATTTTTTGTTAATTATTCACTTTTGTAACAATTGGTTGGCTTAAAATCCTCGTTGGATCGAATCCTACTTCTATATATTATGTTTGTTTCATTGTAGGAATCTGTGAATTAATTTGGAGTACTTATAACAATTTCGCCATGCATCCGAGTCATTTAGATATTTCTGGCAAATCAACAAGGTCCCAAATATTATGTTATGCCATTAAATTTAACTTATCTCTCATAGCATTAATTCATTTATCAAACTTGTCACTTTCTATAGCTTATGATAACGAAATAGAATCCTTATTAATGCCATAATCAAATTCCAACTCTTATTAATAAACTGCATAGTCATGAGGAATACCTTATCGCCTTATTTCATAGGTTTTTTTAAAGCTATTCCACATGGTTCATTTATATCAATTGGTTGTAAGTTAGTTTCTTCATAAGGTGCTATCTCATCCAAAAGTTCTCCAAGATCATTTTTTTTCTTCTAATACTGGAACAATATTTGGTATAAATGTGGACCTTGTTACGATTTCTCATAACAAAAAGTTATCAGTTAAGTTTATGCTTTGGATTGCAAGGAATCCATGCATAACATTAGAAACATGAGAAGTAGTACCAGAATTAAGCCATTAAGTAGTAGAAGGAACTTTAGTTAAGTTTAGTTTGGAATATACAAAGAGGTCAGATATACCTTTCTTTTCAAACCAAGCCTTCTATTTTATAAAATCTTTTTGATAATGTCCTTTCTTACAGAAATTACAACATGTTTTTTGTTCCCTCTTGTTAATATTAATAATAATTTGTGTCGCTTTAGCAAGTGCTTTCTTCTTAAATTTCTTAGCCTTTTGCTTGTGACTCTTACTAACTCTTTGACCCACAAAGTTAATTTAATGAACTCCTTGATTCTTTAGCCTTATTTTGTTAGACATTTTTGCCCTTTAAGGGCAATTTTGTCATTCTCATAAAGTTGGACAACATTTAATTGCATTTTCGGT
>JAOQMM010000001.1:3296609-3308274 GCA_027563515.1 Erythroxylum platyclados
ATTTTCCGCATTTCTTCGTTTCTTGCCCTTTCACGTTCGATCCGGGGTACGTAACTAAAGTCCCGTTACGTATTACATATTTCCTTCTAAATGAGCATATTGGACAATTCATTAACATTCCACTTGTCTTTTATAGTGTTGTAGTTTATTTGAAAATGTCTATACTCAGAAGGTAACAACTTCATAATGAATTGCACTAAGAAGGAGTCATCACCTCTCATGCTTAGGGGTTTTAATTTTGTTGGAATATTCATCATCTCTAAGACATGTTACTGCATGCTTTGCTATTCATGAAACTTTATGGTTATAAGTTTAGCCATTAGTGTACCAGCGAGAGATTCTTTAGCACTTTCAATTTATAGAATAGTGATTTTAATGTTATTGGCAATAGTCATTTGCATGAAATTAAGACATAATTTGTTAGACCTTTCTTATACTTTATAGTTTGTCTTCTCAACCTCATTGCTTGTATCCATAATGGTAGTAAAATTTTCTTCTAACAATACTAAGTTAAGATCCAAAACACTCAAATGGGAATTGACTTGTTTGTACCATTCAGTTAAGTTCAAACCGTTAAACATGGTAGCAAAATAAGCATGTGAGTGAAGAGAAATAGATGCGAACACATAAATATGCTCAATTAATTATCAGATTCAAATAGTGAACATTTAGAATATATTGCAGGTTTCTTTGAGCAAACTCAATGATATATTATCATAAGTTTAATTTCATATAAACTTTATCATATCAAATAAAACTCATCAAATACAATCAATATCTTTAGATACATAATATATTTGATAAGTAAATATTGATATTCCTATGTTATATTTATTAGTTATATAGTATTAATTTACCTTTGGGTAAATTCTACAATTCTATCAAATAATAAAAGTCATTTACCTATATAATTAATTCAATAATAGATATTAATATTTTATGAATAAATGACTATTTATACATAAAAAATCACTTAATTGTTTGGTCACTTTAAATTTAATACATAAACACATAATTTTTAAACTTCAATAATAACATACATAAAGCTAACAAGAGATCATGAATAAAACTAATAAAAAACATAACATGAGACAAACCAAATATGAGAATAAAATAAAATATGACTTTTGGTGGTGGGGTGAAAGCAATGTACATAAATAATAGGCATTAATATTTATTGGGATTGTAACCAGTGCCCTCTGTAATTTTGTGTCCTTAGGTTAGAACAGTTGCATGGAGCTCTAATATAGATTAATGGAAGTCCCTCTATAATGGACAAACATGATGTGTTTTGAGAGATTGCTATTAGTATTTTAACAAATTGGAGTTATAGAACAAGCATTTGTCCTTTTAGAGCTATTAAAAGTGATAAATAAAATCCTAGTCCACTTAGAATCCTAAAGAAAACATGTACAAATGGCTGATGATTTGATTATAGAAAAGATATGGCCTACAACACATTCTTGGCTTTAGAAAGGAATTCTCCAAATTTCTTGTTTGATTTTACTTAAAACAAAAGATAACTAAGGAAATAGAAAACCCGATGTCCTGACTTTCATCTACATAGGTCTAACCTTAATAATTTTCATAAAGAATTTGTAAGCCAAACACCCAAATATTACCGATCACCATTAATCAATCATAATAAAATAGATAGACAAATTGTTTATTTATTTAAAACCTTGCTCTTATATTACATATAAAACTATGATCTTTATGATATAAAATCAAAATTAACATTCATAACTAATGATTTTAAATAAATAATTGTCACAAATAATTAGGATATAATATTGAGGAACAACCATCATCATTTGAGATATCTGAGTAAGATTTACAAGTTGTTTTGAATTCTCTGAGTTTTCTAAGACATCATTATTGTAAAGAGACAAAAAAATTTTACCTTATCTTTTGTTAAAATTGATTTATCTATTGTAACTCTCTTATTGACGAAAAAATTGGATGAAGAACTTTCATAATCCCAATTAGTAGATAAAAAATCAGTTAATATATCTATAATTTTTAATATGATATATTCATCAAGTGATTAAAATAAACGGTTAAGATTTATTCCATTAATACTCTTTAATTATATTAATATTATTAATAATATACATAAAATACGATCATTAATCAGCTACGTTCAAATAAAGAGTTACAATTCTTAGACAAATGAGTCCAGTAGTTGAAACATCTTCTGCACGTAGAAACTTTATGTTGATGATGATGACCAGATATGCTTAATTGCGACAATCGCTGGGATAATTTGGCGTGATCGTTGCAGAATAAATGTTGGATTAAAATGAAAGCTACAACTTTGTAGAGAGTATTAAAATCTGGGGAAAGTGGTAAAAGCAAAAATCATCGATAGAACACATGGACTGGTCTATCCCAAAAGTTGAGGCTATGTACGCCGTTGTTTAGCCAAATTTATGCTACAACTCTTCAATAAGGAACTGTCAGTGGAGTTTAGATAACATGTTTATGTTATTACGTGTTTACCCTATTTTATGGGCATCTATTTATCTAATTTATTTGAATCTCATTTGTTGAATGAGTTGATACTTATAGAATAAGATAGACACGATGTAACAGAAGAAGTGATCTGTTCCTCCGTCAGTGACAGTGAGTGAGCTTCCTACAAAATTACAAAATTACTCATATGGTGAAAAAAGATACGACGAAGTAAAGATGATAAAGGAAGCGCAAGGAAGCAAACAAAAGCCTAAAGTAACACTAGTACCCAAACCCACATCGTTACTAAACAAAACGCTCCCCCACAAAGAGATCCATTATAAGAAAGCCTTTGACCTTCTGCTTTGCGAAGCCTTGTGGGGAGTCAAGAGCGAATGATATTTTTCGACGCTTACCACCAAAAGCTTTGGAGTTTCTTATCAAAGAATTTTCCCCAAGTACCAGTAATAGTCTTTTAACTACTTAAAAACTTTCTGTTATTGAACGGTGTAAATTCTTTGGTGTCTTGTTTGTGCTAACAAACGATAGTACTGGTTAACTTGTTCTCATTATCTCTGATAGTATTACTTGCTTATCGTAGATTATTAGAACATTGAACTTTCACCATCTGTTAGTCACTTGTTTGGACTTTGGAGAATTTAAACAGGGCATGGAACACTTTGGTCAAACTTCGGAGTAAACTACTGTGCTTCGTATCATGAACAAACTCTAGCAAACATGAATCAGTTGAATGAACTTTCAATCGCAGTGATGAATTAATGAAAGTTTCCTATATTCTGCTTCCGTTCATTAACAGGCATCTTTACACAAGAAAATAGCAATTTGGAAGATCACAAAGCCGGTTTCTAATCTGGCAAATATCATTTTGATTCTATAATCTCATCCCTATCAATGAAGCGCTCAAGCAGCTCTTTATCATTCAAAACTAAGCAATGCTTGGCCTTTCCAAACCATTTGTACCGTCGTTGTGCAACATAGTCGTATACAGCATCCCTGACAGGAGTTGGAACTATCAAGAGTGTACTCAGGACCGAGTATGGTAAAGGCAAGTATGAAACTACTCTCAGTGCAGCTGCAGCACAACATTCAAAAGTTAAAACCTCCAGTAAAGAGATTGAAAGTTGATTGAAAAGGAAAAGAGAGATGAAAATGGTAAAGAAAATGATGAGCCAGTTAAAATTGTATCAATGAAAGTCAGATAGTAGATTGAGATTCATAATGGAATTTCAACATTTACTACAGGACCAATCTCTGATGAAAGTTTCATTTTCTACTTTCAAAGATTGCATTAAACAATGCAATTGAATTATGGAGAATAGAACTAAAATGCCAAATATTAAACCGCCAACTAAATCAAACTTAACTATAGCTACTAAAGGGAAGGGGTTCTCTCCTTGCAGATCAGACATCCATATAATATGCAAAAATAAACTCCAGAATTTGATATCTTGCTCTTTGAATGAGATCTTGTGAGCAGAAAAAATTCAGTGAGCATCAGTTGTTAATCAAGTAAGAAAAAAAGAGAAACAATATGACATAAGAGCGGTTGGAAACTCTTGTTTCTTCACATTTCAAAAGTTGTATTCAATGAGCACCAAAGACAGACTAGTCATACACTTGTACATTTTGGACAGAGGAAGATGGGTCATGACAAGCTGATGAAGAAAATGCACAATTATAGAGATTGAATAGTCGTTAAGTGAGAAAGAAACATCCTTATTCATTAATTCATATTAGTGGGAGCATGAAAAACATATTCAAAAGAAAACTAAGGTGCATTTAGAATGAACCAACCAGAGGATCCTTGGTGGTATAAACCTAGGCCTTCGACAAACAGAAAACGACGCATAACATCCTCCCTCTCAAGACCACACAACTTCAAGTATGGTTCAGCAGCCTTGGATTGGAGGCAACAGAACTTGATCTTCCTGTGTTTGTCAGCTTCAATCACCCACTTGACCCCTGTAAAATGGATCAGAGCTTGAGTACACAAATCAGAGGGCCAACATGGCTCTAGCTAAATTAGTAAAACAACTGAAATCAATGACAAAACGAGAAGTTATAAAGAAAGCCAGTTGCCTTTGCAAGCACATAAAAATTGATGCCTCCCACTGAAAGTCATCAAGCTAATATTCCAATTACAAGCAAACGATTAAAAAACTTGTAGGATTGCGAGCTAATACAAGGACAAAAACCATAAATCAGGAATTCCATTCTGATCTTCAACATGTTAGCAGAATATTGAGATGAACCAATTTGCACGGTTACAATAAACAGATTTCCAGCTAAGCAAGAACGCAACACTAAACCAATGGACTTGGGAGTTCTTGGCAATGAGGCCAATTACCATACAACCACTTCCCAAGGAGAAGCATAAACATAAACATGAATGACATCAAACCTATGCCAAACACATTATTTAAGAAACCCAGATAAACATTTAGATCAATGGTGACCGAAATTAGCAAAGCCCTAAATATGTTAGGCTAAGCAAGAACCTACATCCGTGACAGAGATGGCAAACACCGTCATAGACCACGACACGTGGCTGGAGGAGGGTGAAAGTAGGAGTAGCAGGGCTAACAGAAGCTTGTGGGTACACCGGATTCTCCTTTCCCCATCTGACGTCGTTGGCATCAGGTTCAGTTTCTTCGATGACGTCGGTGGCATCAGGTTCAGTTTCTTCAACCACGTCCGTTGCGGACCGAACTATAGATGACGATCCTTGGGAAAAGAACCGGTACTTCAATAATGAGTAGCCAAGTGGGTTTGTCTTAGCAAACGGCGGCGTGCTCAAGTTCCCTAGCGCTCTCGTCATCAACCTTATCATCGCCATTTCTGGTTTCTTCGAACAATCACATTAAGATGATCGCAGGTTAAGAAAGTTCTTTGATCTTTATGTACAAGTGAAAATGGAGGCAAAATCTTGCTCCCACTGTTACGAATAATAATCAGTGAACGTAACAGACGAAGGAGAGAAAGAGAACGACGTCGGGGAGGAAAACGAAAGAACGAGAAGACGAAGAAAACGACGTCGAAACATCAAACATCAGTAAATGAAAATACGAGCCGTATGTGTAATGGTCTTAACAAACCATCTGGGATCACAGGGCGTGTTGTCATTGTAAGGGTCATAGTATTATTTTATAGCCCGATCTTTTGAAAAATGGCCGAAAGTTTTTAAAAAGTTTAATTGGAATCAAATTATAATAAAATTAATTAAAAATTAAATAAAATTAAAATTTTAAAATATAATCAAAGAAAATTGTTTTTGTTCTTAGAAAAATTTGATGTTTAATTAAAAAAGAGATGTTAAATAAAAATTTATAGAAATTAATTAATTTACAAAACTAACTGATTAACTAATAAATTGGGTTACATTTAACAATAAGGACTATTAAAGTAAATCAAATTGAAAAATTAAAAAGGAACTGCAAAATTAATCGGTTTAAAATTTTTACGATAAACCGTTCAAACCGGTTGAATCTTTTAATCATTGGTTGTAACGATTAAAGTACATATGAAACATTTGAAGCAAAGTTTGCTATTCTCCTTTTATATCTCTTCTTCTCTATGGTCCGTTTCTTACATTCTAAAAAAGGTTATTATAACAATTAGTATCAAAGCAAACAATCCTTGGTTGTGGCACAATGATAGAAAACACAAGAGGAGCAGAAGTGAGGCGTCTAGAAGAAGGAATGAAGAATCTTTTGGAGGCACAAATGGGAAACGAAAAATAAATTAACGACATCAAATCTATGTTTCCGCAACTTGTGCAAAACATGGGGAAGGAGAACTCTGAAGTGACATCACGAAACTCCGGTGATATAGAAAACTACACCCTTCCAACCAGATTTAGCAAGTTAGACTTGCCTACTTTCAATGGGGTAGAGGTAAGAAGTTGGATTTACTGGTGTGAACAGTTCTTCTCAATCAACCACATACTAGAGGAACTAAAGGTCCGTGTGGTGTTACTGCATGTGGAAGATATAGCATAGGAATGGTTTTAGCTAATGATCAGGAATAAAAGCGAAGGGGAGTCAATAGACTGGGAGGAGTTTATATCCGCATTAAGACATAGGTTCGACAAATAAATATTCGAAGACCCAATCAGCGACTTGAAGATTCTCAAGCAAGAAGGATAGATGTTGGAATATTATGCGTAGTTCAAAAAACATTTAAAAAAACTAACAGTTCTATAGACTTATTTGAAAGATTTTTTCATAAAAGGCCTTAAGTTGGAGATGGAGTTGGAGCTCAATGTTAAGATGATGGATCCATAATTACTCCAACAAGTGTATGCACTTACCAAGAAACAAGAACCAACAATGGCCGCTAACGTACCTGTGTACTCTAAGAAAGTAACAAAAGCGACAGGGCAAAAAGGGGTGAACTTAACATAAGGGTGCTAATCCAACTACCTCTCTGACCAAAACCAACCCTGAATTAAGTTTGCTTCCTACACCGAGACACCAAAGGAATGCAAATAAACCTAGTTACAGCAGAAACTTGAGAGGCACAAAATTATGAATAGTAGAGAGTTTTGACGAGAAAAGAGGAAAAAGATTGTGTTTTTAGTGTGATAAAAAGTACACGTTGGTAGACAAATGCAAGAAAAGGCAATTTTAGTTATACATGGTAGAGGAGGAGGACTTGACAGAAAATGAAGATACTAATGAAGAACAGGAAGAGAGGATATCTGCCAACCCCATGGTGTCCTTGGAGGCAATGTGGGGATTAAGGGACTAAGGTGAGTTTAAGCAGATGAGGGTAGTAGGCAGTTATCAAAGGAAACCTTTGCACATCCTCATCAACAGTGTAAACACCTATAACTTCCTCGACAAGGAGCTTATTAGGAAGGGAAACATAAAGGTGCTAGACATTCCAGCCTTAAATATCACGGTGGAAGGAGGTTTAAAATTAAAGTGTCACCAAATTTCCAAGAACTTTACCTGGAAGATGCAAGGATTGAGGTTTACCACTGACATGCTTTTCATTAAATTAGGGGATGTTACATAGTCTTGGGCATCCAATGGTTGGCGACATTGAATGATGTGCTTTGCAACTTCAAGGAATGAACAATGGAGTTCTAATGAGAAGGCCAAACCGCAAAGTTGACAGGCAACCCAGAGGAAGGAGCACAAGAAATCTTAGGTAAGGGCCTCCTCAAGATGATATCAAACTCGAGTAGGAGCTCATTATTTATGTTACGTTTAACACATTTGGTGGAGTTCTACATGTAACATTTGTTTATGGAAAATAGAACAAATACTAGAGAAGAATTGAAAGGGCTCCTAGCAGAGTTTGGAGAGGTGTTCCAGGAGCCAAAGAGGTTGCCTCCAAAAATAGCTCACGACTATAACATCCTTCTTGAATAGGGAGTCGAAACCATTAACATACGCCCATACAGGTACTTAGGTGAGCAAAAAGATGCAATAGAGTGCTCGGTGTAGGAGCTGTTAAAGCAAAGACTCATCAAATAGAGCGTGAGCCTATACACATCTCTGGTGATCCTAGTCAAAAAGAAAGACAATACATGGTGGATGTGCATCGATTACAGAGAGTTGAACAAGCACACTATCAAAAGCAAATTCCCCATTCCGGTGATTAAGGAATTGTTGGAAGAATTGAAGAGTTTAAGTTGGTAATCTAAATTGGAGCGTGTTATGAACAAAGGCAACGCTTGTGAAGAAACATAAGACAAAATAACTATATGACAAGAAATGGTGTTGTAACAACCTAACAAACTATCTAGCATAATAACACATGTCACAAATCCTATAGCTCTACTATTGATTAAATAGTCATTGTAATGACAGAATATGACATCACAAATATTAAGCAATACAAATCTTATTCTTCTCTCTCAGTGTTCATGTGATTTTTGTACGTTACTAAATATCACAATAGCTGGTATCAGAGCATATCGTCCTTGGAGGTGACCAAGAATGGAAGAAGGTACGAGGGGAGCAGAAGTGCAACAATTAAAGGAAGGAATGAAAAATTTGTTGGAAACACATATGCGGAATGAGAAAGAAATCAACAACATAAAATCTATGTTCCAACAGCTCATGCAAAAATGGGTAAGGAAAATGTCGAAACAATACCAAGACATCCTGAAGACTCAGACAACTACACCATTTCTACTTAATTCAGTAAGTTAGATTTACTAACCTTCAGTAGAAATGAGATAAGAAGCTGGATATATCGCTACGAGCAGTTTTTTATTATCAATCGCACTCCAGATGACTTAAAGGTTAGGGTGTCATCATTACACATGGAAAGAATAGCTTCTAAATGATTCTAGTTGATGGAAAGGAATGAAACTGATAGAGAGATGTTAAGGTGGGAGGAGTTCATAGCTACATTAAGATAAAGATTTGACCAAGAGATTTTTGAGGATTCCATTGGTGATTTGAAGGAGCTTAAACAGGAGGGTTCAGTGATGGAGTATTGCGCGTGATTTGAAAATATTCTAACAAATTGACACTCACGAAAGCTATCTCATCATATTCTTTTTGAAGGGATTTAAAATGAAGTTAGAATTAACAACTAAAATGATGGAACCTCAAACTCTTCAACAGGCATATGCTTTAGCCTGGAAGCATGAATTCATTATCGTTGCCAACCTACCGATATACTTCTGTAAAGGGGTCAAAGCCTCAGGGCAGTTAATAGGAGGAGTTAGCCCATCACACAAAGGTGTAAGTTTGAATAATTTTCCTAATACAAAGAACGCAAAAGCTAGTTTACTTCCCACTCTAACATACCAAGTCCAGTTACAACCGAATCATATGAGGCACAAAAACATGGAACAACAAAGAGTTTGACGATAAAAGGGCTAGGGCAGTTTGTTTTTGGTATGATGAGAAATACAACCTTAGACATATGTGCAAGAAAAGCAATTCCAACTTTATATGATTAAGGATGAGGAAGTGGCAGAGAACGAAGAAGTATGATAAACTAAAAGAGGAGCAAACAGGGACACCCAGAGTACCACTGGAAGTTATATATGGGTTGCGTGATCAAGGGTAATTTAAACAAATGAGTTGGTTAAGAGTCATCAACAGAAATCTCTATACATCCTCTTCAACAGTGGCAGCACGCGCAACTTCTTCAACAAAAAATGGATCAAAAAAGGAGGAGTGGAGGTGGTAAACATACCTACGTTGAACATTATGGTAGGAGGGGGATTGAAGCTACAATGTAATTGTTAAGATATGTGCTAAGCTATCTTATTAATTAATTTTGGGCATTATTTATAATTGGACAAAGTTGGACATCTTTGGAATTTTACTATGCTAAGTTATCTATCTTATGTGGGACTCTTATATGAAGATTAAAATCCTAATGAGGATAGGATTTAATTGGAATCAAATCAAAATATCTTGACTAATATAAGATGTAGTTGTTTGGCGACTTTTGGACTCTTATTTTGACAACCTATTTTGGGGATAATGGCTATCTAAGGTAGCTGGATTTTTGTAGATTCTATTGACTATTTTGTAACTGCATACTTGCTATGTTTTATGTGATTTTTGGGGCTCTATTGTTGTCATTTTTTGGTGGAAAAATGACAGGCATTACGAGATCGAGAGACAACACTTCGAATAGCAAAATTTCACCTAAACAGAGCAGAACAAAGGATGAAACAATATGCAGATAAAAAGAGGATGGAGAGGGAATTTGAAGTGGAACAATAGGTTTATGTCAAGCTTCAACCGTATCGACAACATTCCATGCAAAGAAGGGCAAATCAGAAACTAGCTCCACTATATTATAGGCCATTTCAGATTGTAGTGAAGATAAATAAGGTAGCATACACGTTAGAGCTTCCCAAAGAATCTGCAATTCATCTCACCTTCCATGTTTCTCAACTAAAGAAAGTTATCTTTGAGAAAACGCCCTGCTCGGCACAACTTCCACTATCGTTAACTAATGTAGAAAGGGTACCTGAAGCAATATGAGGAAGAAGGATGGTCAGATGTCATAACCGCGCAATAACCCAAGTATTGGTGCAGTGGCATGGAGAAACCAAAGAAAGAGCCACGTGGGAGACCATGTTTGAGTTGTAGAAAAAATTTTCGAGAGTTAGTCTGATAGATAAGGTAAATTCTAAAGGAGTAGAGGATGTTATGAATAATAATCAATGAACGTAACAGACGAAGACAAGAAAGAGAATGACATGGGGGAGGAAAACGAAAGAATCAGAAGATGAAGAAAATGACGTCAAATGGTTAGACATCAATAAATAAGACAAATATATGTCATATTTGTAACGGTCTTAACAAACCATCTAGGATCGTAACATGTGTCATCATATTTGAAGCGAATTTTGCCATTCTCCCTCTATTATCTCTTCTTCTCCATGCACTCAGTTCCTTTCCTACGTTCTAAAAAAGGTTAATATAAGGCCCACCTCTGTATTTTCGCACTGCTTCTGTCAAAAACGGAACTTTTTCGATTCTAAATAGCTTTCTTGCCCCGCAACTCCACAAGCTGGTCACGAAGGTGAAACCACATGTTTGCCTTTGATTTTCTATTATGAGTCCAATGGTGATGGAGATCCTTGAAGAAACCTAGTTTTTTCTCTCCTTCTGCATTTCTTCCCCTCATCAGATTTGTCTTCCTCCTCTCTCACTCTTGGCCAGCGAGTTGCTATCTGAGTTTTCCCATTCCTTCTTTCCTTCTTCGATCTTCTTCATTTGCTCTCTCTCCACTTGTTTCGGATTTTCTTTGAGTCCTCTTCCTTCTACTTTTCTTCCTGCAACAAAAACACAACATAGCATCACACCACACAAAGTCCAGGAAGATGGAGACAGATTTCCCTTCCTTACCTTCATGTCTACCCTCCTCCCCCTTTTCAACTAAACTTATTCACCCTCCTCAATCATCCCATTCCCCAAACATTCCTTCCCCTTCGCAGTCAACAAATCAACCTAATCTACCCAAAAAACCCGAACCCCTTCGTCCTCTGCAGCTTTCAAACCCTATTGGTCAAGGGCAATCAAGTACTAGGGTAACTAGGAAACCATGGAAACAGGTGGTCGGAGATGACTCTGACACTTCTCTATTTTACAGTCCTCTAGTGGAAATAGAGGGAAAGTTAATGGGAAATAAGTTTAGAAGTGTAAGCGTGCATAATGAAGGAGATCTTAGGTATTGTTTAATTTTGGTAAGGAGAAACTTT
>JAOQMM010000001.1:3308374-3329311 GCA_027563515.1 Erythroxylum platyclados
TTATTCTTCCAGTGTACCTTTTCTAAAGAGGTATGGGTGAGGATTTTTAATCTATGTGATCCTAATTCAACTCCCTTCTGTCTAATAGAGGTAATACATCAGCTATCACAGAAATCGATGGCTATCAATGACAAGGAAATCACAATGGTGGCAGTAGCAACTAGTGTTCAAGAAATCTGGAACGAGCGTAATAATAGAAGGTTCCTAGGAAAATCAAGGAACCCATGTTCTCTGTTTGACACTATATTAGCCAAAATCAGAGAGCAACTGATTATTCGTCAGTTGGGAAATAAATGCAGCAGAAGAATGGCTATCAACTGGCGTATATAGGGGATAACAGAAGATACGGAAGGAACAGGAAGGGGGTTAATCATGCATGTACACTACCCTTAAACAACAAGAGCGGGAAGAAAGAGTAAAGAAAGTCAAGGAGCTTACCGAAAAACGCTCCAAGGGCAGTTCCTCTTCCGCAAATCTAGAACCTGAGGTGCGCGAGATTAGAAATGTCTGAGATGATTTTGGCTAAAGACAAAGGATTAAGGGCTTACCTTAAATGATCTTAAGTTGAAGTTGGGAGAAGGAGCTTCCATGATAGCCTTCACCTCCAAAGAGCCAATTGATGGTAACCCTAATTCGGTAACCATTTGAAGAGTCGAGAAAGTCACTGAAGCTTTTACTTTTTTTATCAATGTATATCTAAACGCTGAGTATTAGTCTTTTTGGAAACGTCCGTTGGATTTATTCTTACGCAGCGTTTTATGGTCTTTGAGATTCTTTGTCTTTCCTCTCTGTATTCTTACTTTCACTATTAATGATATTTTAACTTTTCAAAAAAAAAAAAACTCCACAAACTGGTGATTTTGTATAATGATTCACGTGAAGAAAACTGGCCCATCATTGCTGTTTCACGTAACTTATAGTTGCAGGCTCCCAATTCCAAACTCACGATCTTTAACGGGCCAATTCATTACTTTAATGGGTCTGTTACATGAATAGAATTTCTTGATAGTTTTGCTATGGTTTTCCGTTTTATATATAAAGTATTTCCATGCTTAAGATTTTTAATTTCCAGGGTGAATACAGTGCTGATGATTTTACTGTGTAATCACAAATCAGAGTAAATCTCAGGCAGGAAAACTGAGAGCATAAACACACATGAAATCCATTGCTCTTTAATGATAATGCAATCAATCCTGTCAAACTTGTCTGTCCATACATGTTCTGATATAGTCAAATGCTACTAGTGTAGTTAAGGAAAATATGTAATTAACAGCAATTCCTTCAGCTGTTCAAAGCAAAAGGGCACTCGGAGTCTTCAATAGTTGAATGCAATGTTTGCGAGTGCCATGTTTCGTCGTTGATTCCTCAAATAATTGCAGCCTGACCAGGAATGTTGTCCAACAATTTCTGAAGTATTGTGCTTTGATAATGAATTACATTGGTTTATCGACCAAAAAAAGTTGCCAATAAACAACCAAAATGTGACCGGCAAATTTTAAAACACAACGCAGTCTGATGCCTAAGTACAGTGTTCCTCTTCCACCTCACCATCTGCAGCAGAATGAAAGTAGATGATTGATGAATCAAGAATGGTAACTTTCGAATGCAGGAGGTTTACATGAAACATTAAATCTCACCAGCAAGCTTGATGGCTAAATTAGCCTGAGCATCAGCCTCAACGTTATGTCCCTACGAAGCATAAACAAGGACAATTAACTAGTAGAAGATTAAAATGAGGACATCTTACAATCCACGTAAATTGCAAGTACCCTTAAAACATGATTTATCTGAAAAGACACAAACTTGTTCTCCAAAGTCTTGGCCTGCTCATACAAGATGCTCAACATCCAATGTCTGACCTTCCATTTACCCTGTAGCTGATGTAAGGTAAATTACATAAAAGTCTCACTAGTAAGCAGCCGCCATTAGTGACAAGTTCAGAGGAATTAGAAAAAGATAGAAAGCCAGAAACAATAAACCAACCTGGAAACAAACCAGTTTTGAGTCACCTAAGACTCTAATTTTTGTATAACCTTTCTTCAAAGCATGTTCCAGTCCTAAAATCATGGCTTCATATTCGGCCACATTATTGGTCTTGTGGCCCAAGCCTTTCCGCAATCTGCAGATCTATTGAATTAAGATTTAGAAATGCCGAAGCACTAAGAAAAAGATCCACGGCACAGATAAAAATGAATGCATACAGGACTACCATCAACCGTCCAAAGCACAGCTCCAGCGCCAGCTTGTCCAGGATTTCCCTTTGAAGCACCATCAAACTCAAGAACACAAGAGTACTGCAGATAAAGGAAAGGGTCAACTTTGAAAAACATTAAATCATTCCTCCTAGTTTTCTTCCCAATAAGTCAAAAGCATCTAGAAAGGGCATGTCTAACAGTTACCCTTTTGTTATCTCATCAGTGTGCCCTGTGCTATATATAGAATGTATAGGCATCTTTTTGTTACCACTTACACGATCATGGGAGGAAGAATGAACTTCAGCTTCATTATCCAGTTTAAAGTGCTTCCTCAAAGGATCTGTAGAAGCAGATGTTGATCCATCTGCTTCCTGCAAAACAACTGGCATAAATCTACGAAACCACAAAATACCGCTATTCAAGTATGTTATACAAATATTCTAACATGTGCACTTAAAATGTTTGGCAATGCAATTGGAGATGATTTTCCAGTTCTTTACTTTGCCTTTATGCATGCAGTATGAGCCAAGAGCCAACAGCATCCTGGAAGTAATTATCATATTCAAAGCACACAATTTAAACTTATAATTCTTTTCAGATAGTTTCCTACTATGATAGTCATCAATGAACTGACTTCTCAGCAGAAAAGCACGAAAACCAGTTCATAATACAGCCTATTATCTTCAGGTCTGTTCACTGAACTTTTTCCTCAGTATTCTTGATTAATGCAATACAGCACTAACAATTACGCATCAACAGCCATAGCAGGCATGCTCACACCAACCATGCACAGTGGGAGAGAAAAAACAGGAATAGGGCCGGGGAGAGGGAGTGCAGGAGAACAAAATAACAACACTGCACCTTTCATGTTACTCGTTTTCTATGTTTATGTACGTTACAATTCCAAAACGCTATAGATGAGACCCTTACCACTGTTTGCGGTTCTAAAGCTTCCATCGATCCCTTTTCAGTAGCAATTGTCTTATTTATTGCTCCTTTCAAAGAAGCACGTTTCTGTAATTGTTTAGCTCCAAACAGAAAAAAAGGACCTGAATTTCTTGAAAGAATATTAAAGATGGATAAAAAATCCATGGAAGATATGCTCACATAACATTCTAGGTATCAATCAACCACTAGGACTCCTAGAAATTTGAATTGGCTTTAGCCTAGGCCAAACTGCTCCTGAACTCTACAATCATAAGTACTTAGCAGAAATCAGTAACTCACCTAATCAACGTCATAGGTTCTCAAAGAAGTTAGCATTAAAGGGATTTAGTAAACGGTTTTGATATTCAATCCTGAAACTGCTAAACATTAACCATTTACAAGAATGAATTTGACCAATGTGAGAAAGGAGATGACTTGCACCTGAATAGTACATGGCAAAAGTGTACCAAAGAGGTCCTCTTTCAAATCTTCAGCTCTTATAGAGTACAAGGCATTTTGAAGTCCTCGGGAAGTGAGATACTCCTCGATGACCACAGAAAAACAGTTCCCTTTGAAAATGCTGACAGGGGGATCGGATACCTACCAAAATGAAAACACGACAGTTTCTTCTTCAGTCAACACTCCAAACAAAATCACAATCTTAAGTGAATCTCCCGAAGCTTTCTCAGTCACTTTAGCGTAAATACACAGAGTTGAACAAAAAACCAAAACTAACTTAACTAGCATCACCAGCAATACAATCATGTCACACCCTGGTACCCTCCGTAGCATCTAAATAGTAAAGACCTAACAAGTACAATAACTAAATCCACAAAATTGTCATACAAGCAAAGGAAAATAGAACAATTACGGAGGATCCAACTTGAGCCCGACATTCGTCGAGACTTTTATAAACACCAACAACGTCCCCTTTCCGTATGACAAAGAAAGCATCTTTCTCTTTCTCAATAGCCACTGGCTCAGGAACTGATTTTTGCTTCTTCGAACTTTTCCCACTTGCACTACGAGACGAGTAGCATTGGGAATGAATTCTCGTCCAGAGATAATTCAAATTCAGAGTTTTAAGCCTGCCATGGTCAAAGCTTCCTTCCCATGAGAAAGTAGAAGTTTTTGGATAAAGAGAACTTCTATTAAGGAAATGGGTCTCTCTTCCAAGCAAGAAGGCGGCATAAGAAGACACACGAGACAGTGTGTTCATTACAAGAGTAGGAGATGATGATGATGAACAAGAAGAAGCAGGAGAAGGCGTGATGAGATGGGGTCTTGTTTGGAGGGTTTAAGCTGGCCTTGTGAAATTTGAGCTATGTAAAGCCTAATTCTTGATCTGGCCTGATAAAGCCCATCCTTGCTTTCCTTTCCTCTGTCTATGTTCAGTATGCTTAATGCTTGCGGTATGTAGAAATGATAATGGAATACACACTGTTGGCATTAAGAAACAAAGTTTTATTTGCCTATCAAACGTCCATTTTCTAAACTGAAAGGATACGGAGGAGGGTTACCTACATGGTACTAACAAAATTATCGTGAGATATAGTTAAAATAGAAAATAATGTCTCAGTCAATTTTCAAATTATTGTAGAGAAATCATGATGTGATCCTATCATGACTATAGTGGAAGAAAATAATTTTTTAATAACTTTTTAAAAATTAAGATTCTAACATGATTAATTTATAAATAGAACAAAATATTAATTATAAATTATACTTTATTATAAAATTTACTTTTCAAAAAAATTAATTTTCTTTTCAAGTAACTCTTCTCAAATCTAAATTTTATATGAAAATCTACAGAGTTGTATAAGTAACCTAATTTTAATATTATTTATATAAACGAGTTGCGAAAACTCTAAGAATAGTGTAGAAAGGGTACGCTAAGATAGTTATCTTTTATAGAGCATGCGCTTAATTATAGTAGGATTCAAATCTTTTAATAATTTAATTGAGTTATAATTAAATACTAATTAAGTCTTAAGAAAATTCAATATCTAATATTGGTCCGATTTATTGTATATTTTATAGATAGTCATAAAATTTTTCAAACTTTATAATCAAGTCTAATTTGACTAAATTGCCTTAATCTCTATTTAACGTTATTTGTTCATAATCTGTTAGATTCTTAAATATGTTGAAAATAAATAGAAATTACAATTTGAAATTTTATTTAGGATTAAACAAATCTAACCCCTCTGGTTTATGTTTAGATTTTTAATTAAATAATTTACATCCATAAATCAAGATTAATTTTTAGCAACATTATGACAACTCGAATATCAAGAATGTCATATTAATTTTGACTAAGATTTTGTTCATAATTTTTCATAAAATTCAATTCTTTTATCATAAAATGTTCTAATTAGACATACAATATTGGTTTAGTGTCCATTTTATTTGATTTTACATGTATTAGTTTTGTAGCAATAGTAATTGATTCTTTTAATGAAAATTGAAAACTATTTGTAAAGTATCATTCTACCTTGATAAAAGATTGATCAAGCATCTCAACTCAATCCTAATGAAGAATAACGTAATATTCTTCCTAATTATTTTAGAGTGATAAATATTATATTAATCACTTAACCACTTCCTTATAGTTCATGTCATATTTAATGATTACTAATTAGGTTCAGTCTTAAGTAGTATCAAAATATATCAATCCATATATGAAATACTTTGAATATCTTAAATTAAAGGATCATTTATACGATTATCACAGTCAGCATTTATATAGACATACAAGTATTCTCATGTTGTAACAATTTAATAAATTTGTTGTCTAATAAGAATCTACACATTTGTTCAAATATCTCAATACTTTAATTTATAAGATCGACTACTCCCTTTATAAGAAAGAATATGATGTCTTATAATCTCTTCGCTCTATTATTGTCTAATATTAATAGAGCAACGACTAGGTAAATTTTAGGAATACTATATAAATGTAATATGAATATTATAATTATGATTAAATATAATTTTATTTGTAAAATATAATTATCACATCAACTTTATCTTATAAGTTAGTTAATTAGACAAACATATATAACATAAAAGAAGGCTTTTAATTAAATATGTCATAAATATGCAACCATCTTATTGGTTATAAGGTATAAATAAAAAAATCTCCTATCTGCACTAAGCCAATTGTTTAGACAAATTATTTCATATCTCCATACGATGGTCATTCTACTATTAAGATACTAGTTTAGTGAAACAATTTTACAAGATTATCTTTCGAGAACACTTACTTAGATTGTATAATTTTTACCTTAAGTATCATTATAATTAAGGGAAATTTCCTAAATACATACTTAGATCATTGATAGAACATTATCTCTTTTTACACGCATAATGACTCTAATGTTTCATAGTATATTACTATCTAAAGAATGCGCTTAGTAACCATTTTTGCTAATAAAATGATAAATATATTTTGGCTCAATTAGCAATTGAAGTAATATTAGAACATTTCTTACTCAAAGTATATCTTAAATAGGACATTTTTTTTATTCTTATCAAACCAAATTTAAAATCAATATTACCTTAAACTCAAATATCAACTCACACATAGAATAATGGAAATTTTGTATACTTCATAAATATCTTAAATGTTAAACACCTTTAACATATCATACATGTACTTGGATAAGAATAGGTAAATAATTTTTGAGCCTATCACTATAGATTTGTTATTGGACTAACATAAATTAAACGTTTATAAATGCTAATTATTGTTCCCTATAGTTCTATCATCTATATAATCCCACTAAAACGCATAAATACTACAGGTAAATTTCTTGTAGGCATAATTTTATCTTCAAATCAAACTCTTTAATTTATCATAAAAGTGAACTTTTCATCTTTAAACCCCTTTACTATACATCAAATATATTAAACAAAGGGACTTATTCCATCAATATCTTAAGAGAAAAACATAAAGCTACCACTATAATCAATATTGTGGGAGATTAATCTTGTAAGAACTTTGTTAGCTATGATAAATAGGTATAGGGATAAGGGATCCTCTTGCCTAATACCCTTCACTCCATTGGTATGTTCTTGAAGGAGAACCATTCTCCAACACATTGTATGAGTTAGATGAAATACAGGCATGAATGCACTCTATAAAAATATCAGGGAAGTCAAATACCTAGAGACAGTGGATTATAAGGCTCCAATTAAAAGAGTCAAAAGCTTTAGCAAAATCAATCTTCATTTAACAACTTCTGATTAAAGCCTTGGTGTCATAATGTTTAAGTAACTCCTGGATTAATAAGATATTTTCCTCAATAGATCTCTCAGAGATGAAAAGCCCCCTGAGAAGGGTTTATAAGAGTTTCAAGGACTTTCTTCAACCTGGATGCAAGAAGCTTTAAGGACACCATGTAGATGGTGTTGCAATATGAGATAGGCCTATATTTATCTAAGGAATTTCGATTATTTGTCTTAGGAACAAGACAAAGATTAGTTTTGTTCAATTCCCTAAGCATTCTCTTACTACTAAAAAATTCCTAAATAATGGCAATCACATACTCCGTAGTAATACTCCAACTCTTCTAGAAAAAAAAGACATTAAAGCCATCTGGCTTTGGAGACTTATAAGGATTCAAATTGAATAAAGCCTCCTTGATATCCTGAGGACTGAAGGGCCTTAATAGATTTTCGTTTAACTCTTGATTTATGCCATAAAAATGAAGGATTTCATTTAATTAAAAAAAGAGTGGCTACCATAGCTTTGACTAAGTAAATCCTTATAAAAGCTAAAAACAACCTCACCAATTTTTCCCTTGTCTTTATGTAACCCTCCCCATCCGCCAAGGAAGAGATCTTGTTTTTGTTCATATTCCTTCAAGCTAGAATTGTGTTATAGAAGATTCTAGTGTTATTATCCCCTTCACATAGTAAATGAACCCTGGCTTTCTGTTTAAGAAATGTGTTGTGAAACTAAAGTGCTTTATTATAAAGATTGAAGGCCTCAAATTTATGAGCTTTCATATCCTTGTTAATTGGATCAATATAAAAGTCCTACTGAATCTTCCTAAGAGCATCCTTAATTAAGTAAAAATAAATACAAGTATCCCCACACACTTTGTTTCAAAATGCTTTCAATTCCACCTTGTCGACTCCAAGTTTTCTCAATAACTGAAAATCCTGAAAGCCTTACACCATGAGGTTGAACCAACTATGATCAACTCCCCAAAACCATCAACTGAAGCTAGAAAATTATAGAATCTAAATGGGGCTTTATGAGAAAAGGAGGAATTCAAGTTTAATACCTCAATAATGGAGTGATATGAGACAAGAGGAGAACCAAATATAGCAAATCAGTCTGAAAATTGTATCATCTAAGAATCATTAACTAATACTTGATCTAGCTTTTTCCTCATGTACCACTCTCCTTGTTGATTATTACTCCAGGTGTAAAGTGTGAAACAAAACTTAAATCCAATAAACCAATTTGATTACCATATGATTTAGTTCATTGTTGAGGTTCTTATAGTTGACTTTAGTTCCCTCAGCCTCATCAGTATTGAGGATGCAATTAAGGTACCCTATAATCAACTAAGGATGAATCCTACTTTGAATATGAAAAAGATCTTCCAAAATAAGGGCCCTTTGAAAAGCTAAATTAGTAGTATAAGTAATTGATACATCAAAGTATTTATTAGACATTCAAAGCAACTAGTGAAGTTAAATAACTGGGTATAGAAATTAGGTTACCCACCTGTATAAGAGAGGAATCAAAAGCCACCATTATCCTACCATTGAAGTGGTGAGAATGGATTATAATCATAATATATTGTGCACCGAAAAATCTTAAATTTTCTATAAGCTTATCAACTTTTATTTTAATTTCCAAAATTCCTAGGAGAACAGACTTCTTCTCCAGGATCACATTTTTAAAAGCTTGTTATTTAAGGGGGTTGTTGAGCCCTTTATATTCCAGATCGAAAAAGACATCAGCTATAGGGTAGAGAGCCTCCCAACTTGGCTTTCCTTACCTTTCTAGCAGTTTTTCTTCTTAGTGTAGGGGAGACAATAATAAACTCTAATTCGAAAGAGTCCTCAGACTGCTACTCGTCCAAGTTCTAACTTATAGGTATGTTCCTATACCTATTATATAAGGCATGCAACTCCTCACTAGGGTAGTAAGTTTACTCAATTTGTAGGTTGTGAGATGAAGCTCCAAAACCTTGTCCTGTAGATTGTTCATGAGTGTCATTAATGTCCAAAGTTTTCTCTTGTGTTGTCATCACTATAACGTTTATATAAGGTTATGTTGTCGTTAGTTCCTAATTCCTCGTTCCCCATTAATTTCTAGTATAAACCTGTGTTAAATAATTTCCTAGTAGGTTTCTAATATTTTTCTAGCTAGAAGGCTTCCAACCGTATAACAAGGAGATCTCAAACTTTGTTAGTTCACCAAGACCACTCAGCTTTATAATGGGCAAAGCATCAGGTAGTACTTTCTCTCTTTTAACCTCTATATATATTCTAGCATGACTCAATCATTTCGATTTTAAAGTTAGTGAATCCAAGCATAGAGCCTTACCTAAGGAATTAGCTAAGTAACTAAATCCCTCTGCTGTCTAATGTTGCAAAGGTACTTGATGAAAGTTGATCCATAGAGGAATAACATCTATCTTTCCCCTTTTTAACTCCATTATTATGTACCATTTCTTTATAAACATATGATGTCCACCAATATGCCAAAGCCCTTGCTCCATAATGGAGTCAACATTGACATATAAAGAAAATTTAAAGATAAAAGCTTCATCCTTTGTAGGCAAAGTTTTTTTTCCAAACCTTGCTTAATCCATTTCGTGGATGCCTAATATTTCAGCAATAAGAAAAAGGCCTCTTTCCTAATAAAAAACCTACCAAGGAGGATGACCAAGTAGTACCTCCAGCCTTTAGCACCTCAATCAGGAGAGTGATAACCCCATCCACTAGTGAGTTCTTAAAATGAGTAAGATTTTCATAGAAGGAATAGAGGGACCCTGTTTGCTCTAAGTTTTAGAGAGACCTATAGATCTTTTCTCAACTGTTTACTTGTATATGATAGTTCTTCTTCTTTGATCAAGAAATGGTTCTTCTTCTTAAATCTAAACATCAATATGATCAATACAATCAATATCAACTGGATTATACGCCCTCTTTTTACTAAGCGCCCTAAATACATAATAGAGAAATTATAAATTCAATAATAAAAATAACTTTAATGAAAATAACAAAATATCAAAAATACATTTTCTTCATTATCAGATTATAAGGAATGTAAGCACGGTTATTGAGTCTTTTTTGTTCTAGGCGATTTTGTTTTCTATATGAATATATTAAAAAATGCTCCAATTATGTACACAACTTGATACAGAAGATGTTTAATTGAGTAATCAAATAGGAAGTTTTCTCAATGTCAAAGCACTTTCATGAAATAATCTTCTCCACTCATTTACATTTTAAATCAATAGTTATAAATGTAAAAAAAATTATGAATAAGTAAAGGATTAAATAAAGTATGAAAACTTATTGGACTACACTTTTGTCATCATAAGTTCTCTTTTTACAGAAGATATAGCAAACTCCCTAAACCTTCATGATATAAATTCATTTCATTTATAACTTTTGCTTGCTCTTCGTTAGAGAATATACCTTCGCATTCAGTCATATCAAATAGACCACCCATGATATCAACATATGTACATATATGTCCACTATATAAGCAATAAGGATTGAGGAAGTAAATTGCTAAGTAGATCCTTAGAATACCCATATAAGGCTCGTACAATTTTTCCTTCCCTTTTAAAAGACACATAATTAATTTGCAAACTTTATACATTCCATTATATTTATATTTATATATATATATATCAAAGATGGCTTCTTATCTGAGTTTACAATTCTCTACAACTTTACAAATGGAGCCATAATCTTTACAGTAATCAAGCAAGCATCCTAAAATTTATTACCCAAAATAATAGTATAAACATTTTTTCCTTTTACACCCTTTTGATAACTTATGATTTGAAAAGTATTTACTTGTAATTAAATTTTTAAGTATTTGTTTATTCTCATAAACACTTCTTAAAGTTATAAATGTAATTGCAAGCCTAGTAGGAGCAGGATACATAATCACTACCCAATCTTCTTACTTTCTTAACCAAAACAACAATGTAATATGATTATTCACAAAAATTGCAATCTTAGATTCACTTGAAGAAAGATTGGAAATATGGTTCATATAACCAATGTCTTTGAAAATGAGATTTATACAATGAGCCACATATAGAGACCAATAAATATGCTCATACTTTGACTGTAATAAGCACACATCTGATACATAATTAGCTGCATTGCTTATAACAAAGTGCACAATAGTTTTTAGTCCAATCCACTATAAAATTTCATAAAATAATCCAAATAAAGTATGAGCACTTTTAATCGTATTGGAAGCATTAACAGACTTGATAAAAATT
This sequence comes from Erythroxylum platyclados, assembly GCA_027563515.1. Taxonomy (NCBI): domain Eukaryota; kingdom Viridiplantae; phylum Streptophyta; class Magnoliopsida; order Malpighiales; family Erythroxylaceae; genus Erythroxylum; species Erythroxylum platyclados. The sequence continues at coordinate 3,319,992 of JAOQMM010000001.1, forward strand.
GTTCTAATAGTACAATAAATTAAGAAATTAATCAATTTTTTTTGTCTTTGATCAGTCGACCCATCTATCATAATAGTGTATTCTCTTGTTTCTCAACTAGACTTATATGTATTCAAAATCAACTGACATTTCTTTTTTAAATCCTAAAGTAAAGGCACAAGAATCTTATAATAAGAAAGTCTCTTAAATCCTGGACCCATCGATGTTATTGCATCTATTGCTTCTTGAAAATGAAGTCAATTTAGAGCATTTAAAGGAACACACATCCTTATTAACAAAAATACTTTTTAAACTAGGTTGAGAACTAGGAGTAGCTCTTGGAGGAAAATAAAAATCTATGTCAACAATAGCTTTTCTTTTTCCTTTATCTGATATTTGTTGTGCTTCATCATCTCAAAAAGATGCATTATTAGCCTTTTTATTTTTCTTTTTCTTTTTTACTTGTTGTTGCAAATAATGTCCAATCCTCTCACATACATCAGATGGTACTTTTTTGCAAGAAGCAATATTACCCTTAATACCAACAAAATATTCTTTTATTCTATAAATTCCTCCTTTAAACATTTTACCGCAAAATGTACAATTACATTAAATATTTCCATTAGATGTTTGGGAAGAAGAAAAATAATTCTATGATGGATCAAAGTTACCACAAGTAGAAGATATTAAGTTTATCTAATATTTTTCTGATGATTTCATATTCTCTATTATAATTTCAACCTAAAAAATACAAAAAGATACATTTGTAAGTTTTGTACACAACTAAAAGATTTGGACATTATAAGGAAGCAATATATATTGAAAATAATTGTCTTACTAAATTAATTCTATTTAACAAATTAGTATAGTTAATAACTTTCATATTAAAATATGGTAATAGGAAAGTTAAAAAAAAGACATATAAATGAATTAAAAAGCTTTTGCTTACTATATATCTTTTTTTTGTAAACAGTTGAAAATAAAAATAGAATAACTAATCCTAAAGTGTCAAACTTTTTAAGAATTTTTTCAATTCGGTGCTTAAACTTTTAAAATTTTCATTTGAGTGAGCAACTTTTTAAAACCTTAACAGTTAGTTCAAAACATTAGTTTTGTTAGTAATTTGCTGATTTGGGTAACAGAATCTTTGTTGTTTATAATATGTAGGTGTCCACTTAGAAAAATAGTAGTCATGGTTAAAGTGAAGTATAGAGAATTTTTTCAGGCCTATTACTTGTACAAACTTTCTCTATTATATTATCTCTAAGATTCTAGCTTCAAGGTTAAAAAAAGTATTGGATCCACTAATAAGTGATAATCAAGGTGCGTTTATCAACAACAGAAAGATTGGAGATAATATCTTAATTGTGTAAGAGCTTTTTAAAGGGTATTTTTGAGCCAAATCTACTCTTCATTGCACTATGAAGATCGACTTTCACAAGGCTATGATAGTGTTAGCTGGAGGTTTTTATGGAAAATGATGAAAGCTTATGGTTTTCCAACACTCTTCATTAGCTAGATCCAAGCATGTATCTCCACGGCTAGCTTTTCAATTTTGATAAATGGTAGCCCTTCACCTTATTTCAAAGCTGGAAAAGGATTACAGCGAGGGGATCCTATTTCCCCTTACCTCTTTATCATGTGTATAGAAGTACCCAATACTCTCTTCAAGATTGAAGTGGAAGAGAATGTAAAATTTATATATCATTCCAAGTGTACGAAGATTAGTCTGACTAATCTTGCCTTTGCAGATGATTTGCTTCTTTTGTGCAGTGCAAGAATGGAATCTATACATAGCTTTATGTAGGCGCTTCACAGATTTAAAGAGCTCTCAAAGTTGCAAATTAATGTCAACAAAATTTATTTCATAATCTCTAAAGGTGCTTCTCGGTTGGCCTCACAGATAGCCTTCATCGTAGGGATGAAGGAAAAAGCTCCGCCCTTTGGGTCTTCTTGTCTTAACAAAGAGACTTACATTCCTTGAATGTAACCCAATTATAAAGAAAGTTCAACGTCAAATTAGCTTGTAGGAGAAAAGGTTGTTATCCCATGTAGGGAAACTACAACTAATAAAATCAATTTTTAATTCTCTAGACATCTATTGGAGTTCACACATATTTCTTGTTAAGAATGTCTCCAAAGCAATTGAGAGGATCTTCAAAGACTTCTTATGGAGTCACTCTAATGGAGCAAAGGGAAGAGCTGAAATTAAATGGTCAAATATCTGTTTTCCAAAAGCAAAAAGGGGGCTTAATGTGCTTTTAGTGGAACTCATGAATAGAGCATTCATCATGAAGAGATTATGGTGGATCATGGAAGATAGAAACTCATTATGGATCCTATGGATCTGCACATACTTCCTTAAAGGCAACATTATATGGGCAATTAATCAGAAAGCATCCCAGTCCTTCTTCATGAACCAACTTCTTCAACTGAGAGCTCTTGTTCAAGATGTTATGTCTTGCTCCATAGGAAGTGGTAAACTCATATTTTTCTGGTTTGATAATTGGTCGAGACAGGGACCTCTTTTAAGTTCCACTGCTGCTATAAGAAATTCTATCAATTTATCACTTCACACCAAGATGGTTTCACTCATTAATGGGACGCGATGGCAGCTCCCTGTAAGCATAAGCAATCTGCAACCTCCATACCTTCCTAAACATCTCACTCGAGATGCTTTCTACTAAAATAATCATCCCATTCACCAGTTATCAATTTAGGTCATGAGAGATTTATTAAGAGTGAAGAAACCAATCGTGGCATGGAGCAGTATCATATGGAACAAGAGTTTACCACCTAAACTCTCCTTCCTCTTATGGCTAACCATTCAGAATCATCTAAACACAATTGATAGAATCGAGTATTTACATGTGGATTCTTCATTCCCTTTTTGCTCAATAGTGGAGGAGACAAATGCTCATTTATTCTTCATGTGTTAGGTCACCAACTGTATATGGGACACCATAAAAATGAGATACAAGTGGTCCTTACCAGCTAATACATTCTCCAGTGTAATACAGTGGTTGTCTTCTCAAACACCCTCCCAAAGTTGATTTACATTGTAGCTGTGAGCATGTGTGTAAAAAATATTTGGAACGAAAGGAATAGTCAATGATTTGAAGCTAAGCAAAAATCTACCCCAATTCTCATCTCAGAGATAATAGACAACATCAACGAATTGATACTATTAACAGGTGTGGTGTAAACTTCCAAACCTTCTTTATACCATAACTTGTCGTATACCTTAATCATGTCTTTTGAGTAGTTAGTAGTACTACAAGTTTTAGATGGACAGGGTTTTCCCCTTGTAATTTTTGTTGTTTGTAACTCAATTCATTTTTTTATTTAATGAAAATTCCTTTTATATTTAAAAAAGAGATTTTGTTATCCAAATTAACAAATTACTAATGGAACTATCGTTTTAAACTGAATTATTAAAGTTTTAAAATTTTGGTTACTCAATTGAAAATTTTAATAGTTTGGGCACCAAATTGAAAAAATTATAAAAGTTTAGGCACTTTAGAATTCGTTATCCCAAATAAAAATAGATGATTTGATTTTTTCAATTAATACACTTGATAAGTAACTTAGACTAGAAAAACTATCTAAGTATTGAAAAAACTAAAAAGAAAAAGAGAAACAATTTAATTGGAAAAACCATCTCCAACTTAATACAATCACACATAATACAACAACTCTTTCAATTTTCTTTTTTATGGGATTAGTGAAGCAACATGGACTAAAATCTTAGGGGGTGCTTGGATCACATGGGGAAATGATAACAGGATTTATAATGAATAAAGTGAAGAATGAGAATGTATATAATCATTATAATTATGATGGTTAGTTAAGACGAAAGAATGGTTATCATTACTATTGATAGTGGTTGATTTGTTAAAAATCTTGATAAATAAAAATTTGCTAAAATTTTGTTTTACATCAAATTTTTATATATTTTAATTAATTATATTTAATTTATGCACCTATTTATGATGACAAAATGTTTAAAATCAAGTATATTACGATATTTCCTTCCAATAGCTCTTGAAGAAAAAAATGCACTAGCATTTGCTTGCATCAACATATCATCAGCTAGATAATGTCCTCAAAATATAGTTTAATCATGTTTTGTAATCTAATTAAATGTAAAATTAAAATATCTAATTAAATGTAAAATGAAATGGAATGTGAAAAAACAACAATTCTAAAAAATAATTTGAAATTTTGATAAAATAATTAATAATTCAAATTTTGAATTATTTTCATTATTTTACAATAAATATATTCAGATAATTATTATAAATAGATATATATTATATATAGAAATAGTTAGGAAAAAAAGGAAAAGAACTGTCACACCCGTGTATTATATTTAGATAATTTTTATATATAGAAATAATTAGGAAAAAAGGAAAAGAACTGTCACGCCCGTATATTATATATAGATAATTATTATATATAGAAATAATTAGGAAAAAAAGAAAAGAAGTGTCACGTGGTGACAAGAGGTGTCACGTCCGTAGCACTTTTATCATGCGCATGACACTTGTTTTTTTTTCAGAGCGTGACATTTGTTTTGTTTAGATGAATGACTTTCATTCCTCTCGTAATCGGGAGAGGGGGTATATAGTAATGCCCCCAACTCGGATATAGAAATAATGTTCATCCAATGATAATATATTACCAAGCAACTATTTTTTATTCCTTACTCATTCTTTTCTTCCCAAACCCATTAACCAAGTACCCCCTAATATTCAAAACAAAACATGGTAAGATGGGTTGTTGTATTTATAAAGTCCCACATCGATAAAATATTGATGTATTTAATTGACATTTGAATTCATTAGAAACTTGCTATATTTTTTTACTATTTAAGTTAAAAATGTTAAAATCTTAGTATAAGGCTATATATAAGCTTTTTATAGGGTGAGACATTGTTAAGTGTTCCCTACTCTCTGTAGATTTGATGTTGGCGTGCTACATTTATATGTGGGGGAAGTAAAATACAAACTTAATTACTGTTTTGAACCTTTAACCTTCTAAAACTATTATCTATTTTACTGAGCTTGTTAGATCATAGATGTCGTCAATAACAATAAAATACCGTCCCATTCACCCATAACTTTCTTACCTACAAACTTCACAATGCTTTGCACACTTTGCCAATTGGTAATAATTAAAAATCAACAGAAGAGCCAATTGGTAATAATTAAAAATCAACAGAAGTAAATACAACAAAAGAACTATACGTCCTTGTTAGGCTGTTATTCACTTATTCTTCAATCTTCATATTGTTAAGAAAAATAACTAGCAAAAACATATACATAAAAGAAAAGAGGTTGAAAACTTAAAATAGAATTAAACACATTAAAGAACTCCAAATCAAATAGGAGACTAGTGAAAAAGATTGAACAAAACTAGAGTTATTGAAGAAGTGAAAATTTAAACAAATTGAAAAATTTACAGTTCACCAAAAGTCAACTGATTTTTATTTCTAACGATTTTAAGCATTAACAGAATCAGACAATTAGCCGGTTTTTACTTTTTTAGTTTTAACTGACAAGTTCCATCTAATTTTAAAAACATTGTTTTAAACAATCAATTACTCTTAATAGTACATCCAAATCTAGTTAAATATTAGGCTTAGATTAATATTTTTGCCCCTTTTATTCCCTAGACTTCATTTCGATGATTGTTTCTATTTTATTGGTTTGGGCTTTAAGATTGTTTCTTATGTCTTATTGCTTTCTCATTCCATAGGCCTAGAAGATAAATATAAAAAACATGATCTCGTGACAAAAGGATTGATCACAGGCTATTGACAAGCTGGGCCTAAGCTGGAAGCCTAGCTCTAACTCTCTGGTGCAAAACGAACCTCAATACCTTCTTACCAACTAAGCTGAAGATGAGAAAAAGAATTAGAATGGCAAGATTTAGTGAATAAATAAAACAAATTCAGGTATCCAATTCCTTTGTGCCAAACCAATTTCCAGAATTACCAAAATAACCTTTAATAATAGTGCGCCTCTAGGATTTAACTGAGAAGGGCACAAAAGATGAACATACGATTTTCAATTTTTTGGGTAAACCCTAGAAATAAACTGTAGATGAGTGATAGATCCCAAGGGACAAGACTTATCGGCCTGTAGCACGTGATTGCCCCCACAAAAATAGGCCACCTGCCATACAAACAAACCAGCAATCGACCTGTTAGCCCTTTACCCTCCGACGACTTCCAGTTCAGGTCCTGTTCTAAACCTACAAAGCTTCCGTATATTGCTCGACTTAATCTAAACAGAAAGCGCTAAACAGTTGCAATCTGGAAATAAAAGACAAGGGGAAATTAAAGAGCAGTAAGTGGAAGTCTTGCTAGGCTGTGTTTATACCCCACCAAGAGCTTGTTACCATGTGTCCATGCCATGAATAGTCAATTTTAGACCTTGGAGACGCTCCCATGAATAGTGGCATTAGGTAAGTAGAGCTTTCAGGCTTCAGCTGTGACTGTCTGTAAGAGACTATAGAATCTTTCTAATTTCTTGTCACCAATATTTTATTCCTAGTAAGTTAGAGGCATAGACCAGCATTTTTAAGCTCTTAAACTTCCATCGCTGTGGTTGGCATTTGTTTTTTTTGCACCAAAAAGTCTAATATGGAAAGCCAAAATCTTGACTAGCAGGGCATTGACAAGTTAAACTTACCACTTAGCAGTATGAATATTTATTTATATTATGTAATCGAGCTCTGCTATTTTGTTTGCCATGTTTGTACCCGTTTCAGGATATGATTCAAATCCAAGGTTGTTAATATTTCTTGTCAGAGGATTGGCTGGAATCCAACAGTTGGATACTGGTTAATATTACACAAAAAAAGGTTTAATCAGAAAAGGCGTGGCATATAGGTTTTGTACAGAAAGAGCACTAACCAGCGACAAGCCGCTCTGTCAGCTACTCTAAATAGAGCACAGTGAAGCTCCAGTTCCATTATGTAAAGGGGGATTTTGTGAAGTATTATTCAAGATCCTGTTTTTGTTGAATTTTCCTGTGGAATTGGCCTGTCTACTCACCTACATCAGTGAAGTTGATTGACAGGAAGGGTCTACTCATACAACGGCTGTCTTGGAATACTGGTGTCGACAGCACCTGCCCTGTAACCTATATGTTAGCTCTATTCCTAGACTCGTATCTATTTGATTATTAAATTAATAATTTGATAAAAAAGCAATTTTTGTTCTTGTGCCTTTTTTTTTATTTGGTTGTTGTTGAATTGATTGATCTATGTACACTCACCTCTCTTTCTTCTTTGAAAAACAAAGCAACAAGAGTAAAATATACAGTAATGTTAAAAAATTAAGGAATTTAATCAAAGGGATTTCGTCATTATAGCATGCATGACTTAAAATATGTGACTTTAGGTAGAATCTACAAGTTCTATAGCCACTTCTAATATGGATAGATCCATAATTAAACGCATTATCGCAATCACATTAATTAGTTAAATTGATTTAGCTATCCTAATCTAGAAAGCATGCTATTAGAAATACCAAATGTGTTTGTGCTATGATAATTGATATGTGTAGTAACAGAAGTCAGCATACAGCATCATAAATCTGAAGGATACTTCCAACAAAAGTCTAAAACCATGATTATTTGCACTAAAGTCTATTAATTGCAATACAAGAACTTAGCCTTGGATCTAATTATCCAAAACCATCGCCTCAATGATATTACAATTCGAAATCTCTTGTTGTATCATTGGGTCTCAATCTACCACACCGACCAAAACTCTAAAAGGAGTTAATGGGGTCCTATTAATAAGCATATTATGTAAAGAACAGGGCAGGATAGGTGCTTATACCAGAATCCTAAGGCGATAAAACAGCAGTACGTTCAATCTTATTTCACCATCAAATGATCTTTCTTCACCTTGTCTATGCCAAAAGACAAAAACCCAAAGGAACAAAAGATGGTAAAAAGAGAAAATCCCTATGCTTACTTTTGAATCCCGTCTCTACTTTCGAGTCAACTAATAAGGTTACTTCTTTGTGATTAGAAAGTTACAAATTCGAGTTACAGAAATAATTTCTTTATAAAATATAAAGAGAAGACTGCATACAATTAATGATCCTCACTTTAACTAGAAAGTCACGAGTTTGAGTAACGGAAACAGTTTATTTATAAAATACAAAAGAAAGATTGTGTACAATTAGTAACCCTCTCTCGATCTTCGTAAAATAGAAAACCTTATATGCTAAAAGTGGTCCTTTCTCTGCTTTCGATGGGAAAATAATACAAGCTAAGCTGAATCATACTGAAAATGAGTTCCCAACTTTTGCTCATATAGTTCTTTCAGTAGTTAATAATTGAAGCTAAGAGACAAAATTAGGGTGGCCTTTGTCGAGATTGGACAAGAAAAAACTTCACAAGCTACCCAAGCATATCCCCATTTCTCATCCTCAGGATAGGATGCAGTAATGCTGACATGTATCATAGGACACAAATTAAATATGATCATGCCTTTAATGTCTATAAAATCAAAAGTATAATCAGTTTATTTTTAATTAATTAAATCACAGCCACGTGGCATCGTTTGTAGCAGCATCCATAACCATAAATTGTGCAGGTCGTAGTTGGTTTTAGGTAAAGAAAATTATTTGTCTCTTTCATAACATTAATGAGAATATATATATCATAATACAATAAACATGTCTTCAAGATACCTGTACATTGTCTAAGCTTGTCCGTCCTCTCTCCCTTCACACGCGGAACAATCAAAGCGCAAAATAGTACAGGTAGTTGGGACTTTGGGACGTTAATAAAACGTCGTATGATTTTCTCACATATTATGAAATTTCACATCTAATTTTTTTGTTACGATTTTTAGTTTTTATATTCTGCTTTTGTTTTCTTTTTTTAATAAAAACAAAAACAATATATTACATAAATTTAATAATAAATAATTTTTATTTTAATATCTTATATAACATTTATTGATAATTATAAGTGAAAAATATTATATTTCATTAAAATAAATAATTTACAAATTTTATTGATATTTTATATATTTTAAATTTAAATTATATTGATTAGTAATTATTAGTCATTTAGAAACAGTTTATCTACTAATTAAGGATAAGACTGCATACTATTAAACTTCTTCAGATCTCTCGTTTTATCGGAATTTCTACTTAATAATTAATTCTAAATAATTAAATATATAATATTGAATTAAATTATTCATAATTTTTATTAATGGTTAATGTTAAATAAGATGCAAAACTTAACACCCTCTCATTGGTTTCACTCAAATCACTCAGTGTTTAGGCTAATTTCATTTGAAAGAAT
>JAOQMM010000001.1:3349526-3367105 GCA_027563515.1 Erythroxylum platyclados
TTAAGAATTCCCTAACGTAATTTATAGTACATTTGTTTCCATAACCTAGTCGATTACACTAGTTTTTGTCGATTACATTTTATTCTCTTGTTGCGAAATTCTTCACAAGAAAGAAAAAAAGTTACGCTAACCTATTTTATAGCCAATTACACAATGTATGAGAAGAAACAGGAGGTGTGGAATAAGAAGATCAAAACTCCTTCAAGCAAAATGTTTACCCTGTTCATTAGCTGTCAATTCTCTCGCATACATTAATGATTGACTCTCAAAGTAACCAATTCCCTTTCTGAAAACATACAAAGCAACCCAATTTCTGTTCACAAAAATCGCTAATATGATTTGCAAATAGAACACATAAACAACCTCCTAATAACAAAAATTCATCATACGTATCAAAGCACAAATTTAAATTCTTGTCCTCCTCCATCAATCTAAGCAACCCGTTGCAAACTTCTAGAAAAAAAATCTTCCATTTTCAGATCCATGTTCTCAACTTCCTGTTTTGTAATGCCTACTGAACAAACTTCACAACAATGTCCTAAGTACATACACAAACGTTAAGCCTCCTGCTTTTCTACATGAATTCCCTCGCAATACAAAATTAGCCTATGACACCATCCAACACAGACAAAAGGAACCAAAAGACAACAAATGTGTAACCTGGGCAATTCAGTTACAAGCTAAGGTGAGTGTTCGTGTGTGATTACCTGGGACAAAGATAGAGACTTGTGAGAAACAAAGGCGAACCCATTATTTAACTCCTTCAGATCTTCACTCTCACCACTCGGCAACCTGTGAGCATCACTACGAACGAGAAAGCAGGTAAAACGAGGAGTTTCGGCAAATTTGAGAGAACCGACACGGATATGGACTGCTTTCACAGAAAAATTACGACAAGATGAGGAAGGCGAAGAAGAGGGAATGTTCAGAATTGGGCAAGTTTCCGGCAATCTAGAGGTGAAAAGTGAGCTCCATTATCGTCAGATGCTTGGGATCAGATCAAAGGGAAAGTAAGGCGGGAAGCAAAATAAAATGGAAGAGGGGGCATCATCGGTAAAGGCGGGAAAGAGGGGCCAAAAGTTATACCCAGATGAAAAACAGATCCAAATGTTATAGAAATGAAAAACAGAAGATACCCAGATATACAAATGTTATACCTCAGCCTAGGAAGGAGACATTCAATGAATTAACTCTGCCGGAGGATGGAAGAAGTAAAAGCGGGAAGCAAAATAAAATGGAAGAGGGGGCATACCTCAACCTAGGAAGGAGACGTTTTATGAATTAACCTAAAAGGAGAATGGAAGAAGTAAAAGTGGGAAGCAAAATAAAATGGAAGAGGGGGCATCGATCGGCTTGGCTTAGGCAAGAGCCTTTAGTTTTATTAAAGTTTTATTAAAACCTCATCGTGTTTGTTGTGGAACAGCATTGGAACAGCTTTTGTGGAACAGCTGATCTGATGCCGTCTCCTCTTACCCCATTCTAAATGTAAATTAAAATTCTGCCTCTCAAGCCCATTGGACTTGGTGTCAAATCTAGACCCGAAGATGAAAATCTCGTTTACGACCCAACACCACCAATTGCAGGTACGCTCTCAACCCCTCGAAGCCCAGCCCCCCAATAGCCATAAACCACCCCAAGAAGTTCAGATGGCAGAGACTCCACGAGATTGAAGAGGGCCGGAAAGAGAGAGGGAGCAGCCATGGAAGGTATCAACAATAGCAACAGCGAGGATCTTGCCGTGGGTTGCTTGCTTTCGATCAAGACAACACTTGGTGACGAGTTCGAGGGCCAAGTTATCACCTTTGACCGACCTTCAAACATTCTCATCCTTCATATCCTTTCCTTTTTCGTTCTTGTTGTCTTTCACTTGCGATTCAGTCTATGTCTGTCTGCTGTGCTTTTGGTGTTGTTTCTTAATTTATGATGTTCTTTCACAAGAGGGTTCCAAAGCTGGGCCTAGGAGAAACCTAAGATTTCTGAAAGCGAGTTATATAAAGGAGTTTTCTTTTCTGGGTCAAGCTGAGGACCCTCTTGACATTAAGAAGTGTTATATAGATCTCCATGGTCTTCAAGCTAGGGAGGAATTGGCTTTAAGGTGATCTGTTGGTAATTGTTTGCTTACGTGTTTTTCTTTAATACGTTTTGTTTGATGGGGAAGTTCTGATGGGGTGTTTTCGAGGACTTGAATTGGGTTTGCAGACAAGCAGAAGCAGAGGCTGAGAGGATTGGAGTTGGTGTTACGGCTGAGGCTCAGAGCCTATTTGATGCCTTGTCTAAGACGTAATTGCCTTGTCCTTTAACTTCCATGCTTTTTTCTCACTCTTTTTGTGGGCATCTGGTTTGCAAGTTCGTTTCTTGAGTAGGTTCGCAATTTTTTTTTTTGGGTTGAATCAACTTAATTGGGTCAATTTTTAAGAAACCCCTTCCTTGATATTGCAATGTGTTGAAAAAAGTTCTTTGCTTGGTAATAGTTGAATCAGTTGCAATCCATGATAGTTTGATCCAGTTTCTGACTTCTGACATGCTTTACTAGAACTAAATTTGGTTGGCAAGGTGTACATAGTTTGAAAATGCTGCAGGTTTTGATGAGACAATGATTACAAGTATTTGTGCTTGAGTAATATGAATATTTGTAGTTTGAAAATGCTGCAGGTTTTGATGAGACAATGATTACAAATATTTGTGCTTGAGCGATATGAGTTTTTGTAGTTTGAAAGTGCCGCAGGCTTTGATGAGACAATGATTACAGATATTTGTGCTTGAGCAATGTGAATTTTTGAAGAAAGCAGGAGTAAATTATTCGGAATTTGGTTTTTGGATTGGTCTGTTATGGATGATGTAAGATTGTGTTATGATGGCAAAATTATTGTGGACTTTCAAAGATTTTAGTGTAACTATATCATCTGAGCATTGGGACATATTCCTTTCAATATGCAGCTAGTTTAGTTTTCATTTTTCATCTTTCGCAAATTCTGTAGCAATTCAAGTTAAATGTGTGCTTGATCAGACAAATTTGGGAATTTTCTGAATCATTTTGCTTTACTTTTGAAACTTTGATGTAAGTTTGAAGTGCAATTTTTTATTTCCGCTGTTGTCTACATGTGAATGAAAATAACAAAAATGCTAGATCATGTCCAAAAGCCAAACCTTTTTAGCTCATGCGAATGTTTGTCACCAGGCTTCCAGTACGGTGGGATAAAACTTCTATAGTTGTAATGAATGAAGTTCGAGTTAGCGCTCCATATCTCCCTGAATGTGTCAGTGGAGGAACTCCTGCTGCTAATGACAGAGTGAAGAAAGTGGTAAGCCTACATGTTAGGATTCATAAGTCTGTATTTCGTAGAAATCTGAACAGGAATAATTAATAACTTTGTGCATGATGTCCCTTCAGCTTGAGTTTGAGAGGAAGAGGTTGCAAGCTCGTGGCAGCAGCTAGTGGTTATTTCTGCACATATCTTATGAGTGCTGGAAAGCATATTGAGAATTGAATATTTTGTGGTTATGCTGCTTGTACCTGCTCTTGGCTGCGACCCTTTTCTGCAACTAATGTATTACGTACGCCAAGAGAACCTCAGTTTTCTATCTAAATAAATGCTTTTTCATGGCACCGTCTCTGCCTTTGTAATTGCATTATGATGATGCCACAGATGGTATATCACATTAATGGCAGGGACAAGTATAGCTGCAGGAGCAGCTGACCTGAATCCTCTTGTAGTGCCCTGTTTTTTAGTTATGTTATCTCTGGTGTCCGTTTTATTTTTTATTTTCGTTTCTAAATTTAGTATAAACAAAGTTGTTGTTGAATTTGTGGTTTTTGTATATCATATTAGTTTCTTTTGTTCTCATTAGTTGTTTTCTTTTTTATCATTAATTAATTATTTAATATTAGCTAGTAATAAGAATATATTCATGTATTTTTATAGTTAATTAAAATAAAATTACTTTAAACGTTTTTGAATTTAATAACATTTAATGCCTAAAATTTTACAAAATAATTGTTTAAAGAAATAAAAATATTTCGAAAATTAGTATATTTAATTTTGAATATAACATTGATTTAGTTTTATTTTGATTAATGAATATCAGTTTACAAATAAATCTTTATAAATTTCTTGCATAGTAATCGAAATAAGAAATGATGAATGTGTTACTAAATATTTATTAAAATTATTTTTAATTTTATTCTTATTAATAAAAAGGTATTAATACTAATAATTATACAAATTTAATTATAATAAAAAATGAAAGTAGAATCATACATCTCTACAGGGGACTTTTCGTGACTCGTGAAATTCATGGTGTTATGTAGCCTTTGCGTGCACAAGTCACAACCCTTGGGGGCGCTTTTTCCTCTTTTCCTCTTCTTTTGTTTTCTATTCAAAACAAAACTGTACTTTTAAGACAACATTGACACTGACAAGGGGAGGGGTTTCAAGCAGGATTTTGTATCGGAAGGTAGCAACTGTATCGGTTAAAAAATGGAATAAAATTGGAGAATTTTGTAATGGCAAGTATTATTAGCCTTTTCTATTGATATCGGCGGGTGCAAATATCGGTCAAATATCAGTTGATATTGTGAATTTCAAAAAGTTGGAGGACTAAAATGTAAAAAAAAAGTTAAATAAAATCAAATTGTTTTATAGAAGAGATACATTCGACCATTCTAGATCTAGCAGTCGCTTGCCCCCACCTCCGTGCCCCCTGCCTCCGATGCGCCACAAACCGCAGCTCGCCAGCTCCTCCCCTTCGCTAGTCGCCAGTCGCGCCAACCATCGCCATTCACCAATCGTAGTATTGCACCAGCCAACAACCACTCATCCGTCGCACTAGCTAGTCGTTGCCAGTTGCACCAGTCAATCACTCCATCGCCGCCAATCGCCATTAATCGTCACACTCTTATGTTGTGTTCTAAAATTGTAATGTTGTAACTTATGACTTGCCACTTGTGAGCTTAATATATTGTAAGCTTGTGGACTTGTGGATGTGGTGTATGAGTGTATTATCTATCATGGATGACTTATGAATTGTGAATTGTGAATTTGTGATTGTGGAATAGTGAAAGAGAAGATTGAATTCATGTCATTCATAAAAATTATCATGGTGTTCACTTGGAAATAAGAATTGGTTTTGTTTCTGACTTTTAGTGATAATTGAGAACTAGAATTTTGAATTGGATTATGAATATGAGTTTTAGGTTATTTTTTTGTTGTCTGAATTGAAAATTGAAAATTGAAATTGGATTATGAATTTGAAGTTGTTCTTGTTTAAAATTTGAATGAAAAGTTAGTTTTTATTATAAATTGAGTTACATATTATAAATTGAAATTTGTAATCATCAAAATGAATTAATTAATTTATGGTTGAATTATATGATTAGTAATTATACAAATTGAATAATAGTTGTGAGTTTAAGTTTATGATTAAATTATTTAATCATCTGATCAATAATCATATAAAATAAGTTATAGTTAAGAGTTTATGGTTGAATCACATAATAAATTATAGTTAAGAGTTTATAGTTGAATTATGTGATTACACAAATTGAATTATAGATATGAGTTTATAATTGAATTATATAATAATACAAAATGAGTTATAGTTGTGACTTATGAGTGTATGATTGAATTATATAATCATACAAAATAGGTTATAATTATGAGTTTATTTTTGAATTATATAATTACAAAAAATAGTTTATAGTTGTGATCTTATATTTGAATTATGTAATCAAACAAAATGAGTTATAACTAGAAAGAAATATGAGTTACTAGGAAACTATTATTGATCTATTTCTTCATTTTTTTTACACAACTTTATTTTAATATGAAGTTATTAAGTTAATAAATGGAAGAAAGTTCAAGTACTACTGATAATTCAACCATTTCAGCAAGATTTAGTGATCCAACTTGGGCTTATACTGGATTGGTTTTTGGAATGAAGAATTCTATCATTTGTTTATTTTGTAACAAATATTTGAAAGGTGGAGGAATCACTATATTAAAGAAGCATTTAACTATGGTCAAAGATGATGTGGAGCCTTGTAAAAAAGTAAGTGATGATATGAAATGACAAATGAAGACTTTGTTTGAAGAGTGTCAGCATGAGAAAGATATAAGGCAAATATTAAATTACTAAATTGGTAATAAAAGTTCTTTTGTTGGTGGTGAAGATGATAGTAGGAATGTTGAAGGTGATATTATTCCTATCCAACAAGAAGGGAATTTTACACCTGATGTTAGGAAAAGAAGAAGATATATGTTTAATATTTTTTTACACCACGAACAACTCCTGGAACTCAACCTTCAATCTATAGTATCTTATAATTTAGAGAAGCGACTAATAATATGAATATGGCAATGGCTAGTAGGTGATATGATTCAGGTATAACATTTAATATTGCTCAATCTTATTATTATTAGCCTATGATAGATGTTATTGCCTTTTACATTCTGGGATACAGAGCTCTTTCAATTGAGAACTACACAAGAAAACTTCTAAGTAACTATGTTTATGAAATAAAAAGTTATTTAGATGAAAGAAGAATGGCTTGAGTTAATTTTGAGTATTCATTCATGTGTGATGGTTGGACAAATAGAAGACAAGAATCTATTATTAATTTTTTGGTTTATTTTACAAAAGAGACAATGTTTTTGAAGTATATTGATGCATCTGGTCTTGTTAGGAATACTGATACTCTATTTCAGATATTTGATGAAGTTATAAATAAAGTTAAGTTAGAAAATATTGTTCAGTTCATTACTGACAATGATTTCCCTTATAAAGCAGTTAGAAGAAGATTGCAAAATAGGTGTAATTATTTTTGTTAGACTTATTGTGTTGTACATTGTATTGACCTGATGTTGAAAAATATAGGAGATGTTAGATAGTTTCCTATTATTAATAAGACTGTACAGAAAGCCAAAAAAGTAACCAAGTTTATCTACAATTGTGTATTGAGACAAATTTTTATAAGTAATAAGTGAGTTGCATCTTAGCATGCTAGGTCTAATAATGGATTGGAGGTTTCTAGAATTATGCTTAAAGATAACAAATTTTGGTCTCAATGTCAATTTGCCATTCGAGTTTGTAAGCCTTTCGTGAGGGTGCTTCTTCTTATTGATGGTGATGAGAAGGCGACAATAGGTTATTTCATGATGTCATGAAGAGGGTGAAGGAAACAATTAAGTTCAATATAAAAATAAGCCTTCTTTGTACATACTTTATCTTGAAGTCATCAATAAGAGATGAGAAAGACAAATTTATTATTCGTTGTTTACAACTGGAATGTTTTTTAATCCTAGTGTTTTTTTTTAGACCAAGTTTTACAAAGAAACTTGAAGTTAATAAGAGAATGTTATTAACTATTACATTAATTGTTGCCCATGAGATATGCAAGATCTTTTAAGCTCACAAATGAAGATTTATAAGGATGCTTCTGGTGATTTTGGGATGTCAATTGTTATTTGTCAAAGAAACAAACTTAATCTTGGTTTTTTTTCCACTTTTGTTACTTGTTAAAAATTATTCATTACTTTATTTTATTTATAATACTACTTTTGTAGTCTTATAGTTGATCGGTGAGACCAATTTGGAAGTGGTGATCCAGAATTGCAAAGATTTGCAATTCGAATTATAAGTCAATGTGTAAGTACAAAAAAATTAGAGCACACTTGAATTCATCCATTCCAAAAAAAAGGAATAGATTAGAACACAAAAGATTGAACGACTTGGACTTTGTTCGATACAATTTAAAGCTTCGAAAAAGGTATGTTATTATCATTATTAAGTTGGATATAATTTCATGTACTTTTTTAATAATTTAATTTAATTTAATGCTAGAACTCTTAATAAAATAAGTAGTTATGTAGATCTTATTTGCCTTGATTATATCGATCTTTTAGCGAAATAGGTTTTTTAACTTGAGTTTGATAGATGGGAGTAACTTGAAAGATAATATTGAATGAGAAAGTATTGACATGTCATTTGGTGCAATAAATTAAATGATGGTGATCATGAGGCCTCTTTCAATAATGAGGATTGTGTATCAAATAAGAATTAGGGTTAATGCGATTTGAGTGGGTATTCGATTGAATGAAGTTTCAGATTTTTATTTCTCCACTTCTTTTAATTTCACTTATATTTGACGTATATATTAAATTCTATATATGATATATAAATATAATTGTAAATGTTTTTGTTTCAAGTTTCACTTCTAGATGGTTGTTTCCTCGGCACGAACTCTTGTTATAAACTGTAATAGTTAGAGAGTCATAGATATTTATTATTCTTTTTATTTGATTTTTTGATTTAATTATTATTTATTATATCATGAAATTTTAACATTTTAAATACTTTGTATGGTCCTTAATTTTATATTTGTACAATGATTAAATGACTTTTTTCATTTTAATTGTGATTATTATTTATATGTGAAATATGTAAAAAGTAATATTAATAAAATAAATAGATTGTTGTTATTTTAAATTTCTATTATAAAGATTTTTGGAGACAGAGTTGATGTAAAATTATAAATTATATAATACAATATATTGAAAGAGTATTTTACAATTTTAAAAAATTCAAAGACTATAAATTTAAAAAAATTACTCAAAATAGTAGCGATATTGACCATTACTAATACAGTACTGTACTAGAATCAAATCCGGTGCTGGTACGTTATTCATAACTTTGGTTTCAAGAAGAAGTCGTAACTCATTGTGATCCATGTCTTTCTCATATGTGAATTATACTTGCCTGATTGCTATTGCTAAGCTTGCGTACTTTCGTTGGAAGTATTTCCATAAAAGGTTTAGTTTGGATTTTTTTTTATAAAGCGTAAGATGGTATTTAAGTCAAATTTCCAGCAAAGTATCGAACAGTTATTCATAGTTCTTTTTGTTGAATTTATCATTGTCAGAAAATGAAAATGTAGCCGAAAGCTGCTAAAAGCAAACTTTAGAGTAAAGTGGGATAAGAAAAACAAAGAAAGTGACATGTTAATTGGGTGTATGCCTGTAAATGTACAAGGATTAATAATGTACCGGTGTATAAGGTTACCTGTTTTGTGAAAATTTGGGAAAGTTTATATGTAACTTTTCTTTTATTTTGTTTAAAGAAGCTATTTTTGTGACTTCAAATTTGACATTATTAAAAAAGTTGAATGCTTTAAACCTTGAGATTTTAGAAATGGATTAAGCATATTGATATAGTTAGGCTGGACAGCTTTTGGGTTCTGTTTCCAATGATGGCGAAGAGAAAGGATGAAAACAATCAATCCCAAAATCTGTTATTATATAATGAACATAATCATACAATATCTATTAAAAATATTAGGACCATCAATGGAATGATGTGATGTGATATGATGGAGTAGATTTGTGAAATATTTCGCTGAAACATTCTTAACAAACCATGATAGGATAGGATGTACGAGAAAAATGGGCAATAAGTTATCCAGTAAAAAGGTTGTCTTCTTCTGCTATACTTTGATATCAGCATTAACATAAGATAATTAAGAGCATCCTTCATCACAAGATAAGGTGCAAGCTCCAGGCTTCCATAACTACTTTAAGCTTTTGATTCTGAGCTATGGGCCCAGTTTATAGTTTCCGATACACAGAGAGAGGGGTACACTTCAGGAGACGTGTTCATGCACAGAGCTCAGTAGAGAGACTTCAAGGGGAAGGAACCCAGAAGTGTAAACGGCACATAGGACAGAATGATGGTTTTACGTAGTTTTTGACAATACTTGAAAAGGAAATGATTACTCCTACTCGTAGTCGGTCACAAATTCAAAGAGGATCATTGTCATCATATTGATTTACCAGCTGTAAGAAAGTAATCAATGTAGGATCTTTTGATTATTACTTTCTTTTTTGGGAAGTATCTTTTGAATTTGTTGTCAACCAGAAACAAGTACAGTGCAGATGATATTAAAATGTGCCAACTTTACTCTGTTTTACAGTTTAATTCTTTGCTTGAGTGTGTAAGGGAGAAAAAAAAATCAAAGTTAGTAAACTTTTGGTTGTTTAAATCGAAAGGAGAGCTTATGGTGTTAAGAGATTGGTAAAGGTGACGAGGGAAGATGCTTTGGTGCAAGCTTTATCTTTACGTGATTGGAAAAGAGAGCTTAGACCCACGTTAACAAATTACTATAACATTGTAAAAGCAATGCAAGGAAGATAGATTTGAGAGAGATTCGTTTTTGGGTTGCAGAGAGAGGTATCTTGATTTCTTTCTCGCTTCGGGAGGCTCCTAGTTCCCTCCTTTTGCTTTATTTTCTTTTCCTCTTCACATTTGCTTTTACGTTTCTTCAAGTCCAAGTGGGTGTCCTTTTATCACTTAAACTAACCCATTCAGCTACGTTCTACGCCCATCAACCCCTTAACAAGTTGGTTCTGTCTGTCTGCACCAGCAATTATAGTGTACAGCGTTTACACAAGCTTGCCTGATTCTCATTCTTTTGCTATAAGCTCGTATACTTTATCATCTTTGTTGTTTAAGGTTTCTCTTCGGATTATTACCAGCCTTTTGGGATCCGTTAATAAGCTGTTTTCTGGGTTTTAGTGGCAGGGTTTTGTCTTCTTGGGGTTTTTAGTCATAATTGGCTGTTGAGGTTCTTTTTTATTGAGACATACCTTTGTAGGGGAAAGCAAAGAGGAGAAGTAAGAGCTTAGGGAGAAAAAAGAGAGAATTAATGGCAGGACAAGCGCCGCCACCAAAACAGGAGGAGCTACAGCCACATCCGGTCAAGGATCAGCTCCCTAATATTGCTTTCTGCATTACTAGTCCTCCACCTTGGCGTGAGTTCTACACTTACTCTTTTCATCAGTGGTTTATTTCAGTAGCTACATGTCACTGGCGTTATGTGGACTATTCACATATTTTTCTGATTCTTTGACCTTCAAACACAGTTCTTAGTTTCCGTATTTGGAAGAAAACGATGAGAAATCGATGTTATTACCATTTTCTTGGTATCTTTTTCTAGTAAATACAGAAGTAGTTGTAAGGCTTCATGATTTCCTTTCCAAGTTGGTTCATCTAGTCAATGAATTCGATATATCCCATTTTCCATTGATTGCACAAGACACTTGCATCAGTACCTTTTGGTTGTGAATTCGTTTTATATTCATGCAACACAAATTTCTTGATTTCATTGTCTCATGGATTCTTTTCTGAAATGCAGCTGAAGCAATTCTGCTTGGTTTCCAGCACTACTTGGTAATGCTTGGCACAACGGTGCTTATACCCACCACTTTAGTTCCGCAGATGGGAGGAGGAAATGTAAGCGTTAAGGGTTAAACCACTCTGCTTTGTGATGCTTCTTATTCATGGCCATATCGATCTTTTCTTAAACTGTTTGTTTCAGGCGGAAAAGGCAAAGATGATTCAGACTTTGCTTTTTGTGGCTGGACTGAACACGTTATTCCAAACAATGTTCGGCTCCCGTCTGCCTGCTGTGATTGGAGGTTCCTATACCTATTTGCCAACCACCATTTCAATTGTCTTGGCTGGTCGATACAGTGAAATTTTGAATCCTACAGAGGTGGCTTCATGGAAACATTGCCTAATAAAATACCTTTCTTGTTCGTTGCATATAAGTACAGAACAGAACGCAATGCAATACTGATTCAAGTTATGATTATAATGTAGAAATTCGAGAAGATCATGCGTGGAATTCAGGGTGCTCTCATTGTTGCCTCCACACTCCAAATTGTCATTGGCTTCAGTGGCCTTTGGCGAAATGTTGCAAGGTTTATTGATTTTCTACATTCTTCTTTATTGTTCTGTAGGCCGCCCCTCTTGTATAATCAGCATTTGGATGGTCTCTACTTTCGTCTATTTATGTGCCTTTATCTTGAATAAAATATGAAGGCATGAAGTCAGGACTTTGCAATATGGAAGAAGTTCTTTTGTCTTATCTTAATTAAATGTAGGTCTCTTTTCGATTTGCAGGTTCATGAGTCCATTATCTGCTATACCTCTTGTGGCTTTATCTGGTTTTGGGCTGTATGAATTTGGATTCCCCTTGGTAAGAATTTGAGCTTCCATTTGATATCACATCTTGTTGAAGTATTATCATTGACAATGATTTTGGGGTTGCTAGCTTGCAAAATGTGTGGAGATTGGAGTAAACGGGCCGTAGATCTTAGGCGTCATGTACGACCATGAATGCTCGATTCACTTACGTTTACAAGGTCTAAAATGGCTGATGTTCTTAATTAATGGAGAATTGTGTTGTTAAAGATTGATTATTCTCTACTTAAAAAAGTTAACTGAGATGTATTGCAAATATCTTAACTAATTTGGAATTGTAGAATGCAATTATTCATATAAAAGCAATCGCAAAAGTTACTTCGAATTGATTATCGTATATGGTTTTCTTTCCTTCTTCTTTTAGAGTAAGGAAATTGAATTAATAAATGATTTCCTTAAGGAGTTACAAATAGAGCAAGAGTCAAGGGAAAAATTTGGGTTACAAAATGAAGCTTATGGAGTAGCTTCTAATATTCTATGTTTAACCAACAGAAGTATTCAAGATAATGCCTAATTTTTAGCTCCCAACATATCTGGTTCTTGATTACCAGACAACATCTACAGTTTGCTGGAGTTAGTTAAAGAACAGCTCCCAAGTACATTTTATCTTCATTAATTTGTTAACAAGTAGCTCCAATTCATCTTCCAACTATGCAAACTATGATTCGAGTTTCCTTAATAATTTGGTCTCCATATGATAAATCCTATGGTAGGTATTATTTACCTCATGCCTCAGAGTACTCCTTGTTCTTCAGTGGATAAGATTAAGTATCTGTAACAGCTCCCTTATCCAGGTCCTTGGTTCAAATACCACTTGATCACTTGATTATTCTAAATTCCTTAAGATTCTAGCATTTTGTAGCATCCTTATGCAATGATAATACTTGTTTTTATCCCCATATATACTAAAGGGTAAATCATATCAAAAATTTCCCGGTAATTTGAGCTATCCCCTTCCAAAAACCATTGTTCCTAAATTGCATTCCAAATTACCTGAGAGTATTGAAAAGAGAAAAAAAGATAGTTTAAGTTTCCTTCTACTTTCTAGTAGAGGGTACATCTATTACAGACGTTAAGAAAATGAAGCTTATCTATAATTGGAAGCTTTTGTTTAAGGAAAAACCAAAGAAAGGTGGAGATTTTTGGAAGCAGCTTCTTCTCCCATATGATGACTGGCCAAAGGTGCCTATAAGTACTAAGAATGACTAACTCTTTGTAATATTGGAGAGTGAAGCTCCCTGACTTGTGCCTATTCTAAACATAGTTGTCCTCTTTTCCTAGATCAGGAGGAAGCAATGAAGTAGGATGTCTAGACTTTCTCAAGAAGCTAACCTACCATTCTCCACTCTATATTATAGAGCTTACCTTAGTAGAGATAGGATAAAATTAAATTAATAATTGTATCTATTGATAGTTTGGTAGGGGGCCAAAGGAGTCCCAATTATCAAACCACATGGAAGTTAAATTTTCATTTCACTTTACAATTGATACTAGTTTTAATGGTTTCTTTGTGCTTTAAAAGATGACTCATTAACCAAGATCTAGGTGTTGAAGTTACCTTTAACTCTTAAAAAGTATGAATAAATCCACTTTAGCATGAAGATTCATTATTGGATAGGATTCTCAAGAATCTTTTAATCAGAAGCATCTTGACGGTGATCTTTGACGATTGTGTACCTAAACCCCTCATTAACTTAGGCTTACAGACTTCATCCCAGTTTAACCTTGTGATAAGTATGAGAGCTACCATATCCACCCAAAGGAAGTTTTTGAATAACCCTTCAATATCCTTAATCACTCCTTTTAAAAGAAATATATGCAAGGTTTAGTAGGTGTGGAGAAAGTTAAGAACTACATTGATTTATAGTAATCAACCTACAAAGGAAATAGTTTGAATGCACCAATTAAAGATCCTCACGTGTATCTTTTCCAACAGTGGAAGACACTCCCTATATTTTTTTTGATTAAAAAGGGGGGAGGGGGATAAACACCCCACTAGTTGATAATAACATCACGTGGACAAACTAGGGGGTATCCCGTCGAACAGATGATATCCAAGCAGCAAGTTTAGAGCTATGGTAGCCAACAGATCTGTCGGTCTGTTACCCTCCCGGCCAAGAGTTTGGAATTGGAAGTGAGAAGGTCCTTTTTCTCGTTTTCTGTCTTCGATATTTATCAGTAGTGAACATTATCTAGCTTAGCTTCATTCACAATTTTATCAAATATTTGATACAAAATATTGGTATTTTTAATAAGGTCAGATGCATCAATACACTTTAAAAACATTGTCTCCTTCGTAAAATAAACCAAAAAATTGATAATAAACTCTTGTCTTCTATTTATTCAACCATCACACATAATTAAACACCCATAAGTAGCCCAACTCATTCTTTTTTATCCAATTAACTGTTTATTTCATAAACAGAGTTGATCAAAAGTTTACCTTTGTAGTTATCAATTGAATAAGATTTATATCCTGGATTGTAAGAAACAATATCATCCACCATAGGCTGATAATAATACAATTGGGTAGCATTGAATGATATACCTAAATCATACCACCATTTAGTCATTGTCATATCCATATTATGAGTTACTTCTTTTGATTGTAAGGCACTATGGATTGAAAGGTTGAGTTTCAAGAGTTGTTAGTTTTGCAAAAAAGTTAGACACTTATCTTCTTCTTTTTCTTACAACAGGTGCAACATTCCTTTCTTGCTAGGTAGAAATACTACTTTAAGATTCCCACTACTTCACCACTATAAAAGGAACACTCGTTACCAATTTCGTAGTTTAGTCTTTGCCTTCTATTTTTCTTATGCTGATACTCTTCAAGTAAAGTTTTCATTTGAAATTATATATTATGACTCACTTTCTTAGAAGGCTCCACATTACCTTTGATCCCAGCTAAATATTTCTATATTCTGGTGATTTCTCCAGCTTTTAAATGCTTATTATAATACAAACAAATAGTATGGTTCTTCATTCCAGGAATCAATATAAGATAAGTTAAGCTGAATCATTGAATCTTCCTGAAACGACTAAATTATCAGAAGTACCTGAACTTCCCTTCATTTATTTGTAAAATAAATTAATATATATGTCAAAATTAAATTAATAGCTTCATATCAAAATTCAAAATAAAGTGTTCTCCCAACTTAATTTCATTATCAAATACTATCACAAAATATGTATTATTTAACTCAAAACAAACATAGAAGCATATCTTAGATTCTAAAATCATACACACAACTTAAACTCTAAAAATATACATACATCTTATATCAAAGTCAATAGTTTAAGAATACTTATTACCAACTATTGGTAACATGAAAAATGAGGAATAGGTTATGTAAAATAACAAGAAGAAATAGAGCAACAATAATTTCTCTAAGAATACTTATTACTAACTACTGGTAACATGAAAAATGAGGAATAAGTTATGTAAAATAACAAAAAGAAATAGAGCAACAACAACAACTCAATAATCATATGATATAAACATGCAAGTAAATTTCATGAACTTGTATAAATGAATCCTTAAGAAAAATAGAGACTTAAGCACATTTTATCCAAAAAATTTAAAAATTGTTAGTACAAATAGCATATATATCATGAAAAATTTATCTACAAGTACATTAATAACATACATAATTTCTTATATCTTACATTATTTTGAAAGTAAATAATTACAAATTACAAAAATGACTTTATTGTAAATTAAAAACATCATTATACTCTCATAATTACAATTTACGTGGAAGCACATAATATATTATAATTTATTCCAATCTCAAGTAATCAAATCTCAATTATTATGAATTCTAGAATGATGAAATTGTCTTAAAATCTTGATCAATAATTTATTTTAGAATAACTTTGGTTTGGATTTGTAATGATTTCATGATTATGAAATAAATACCAAAATCTAAACTATAATTTAAAACTAATTTTTGTTGCTTTAAACAAAATTATGACACTATTAATTAGTAATTGTTAAATACAACACAATTTGTAAATTAAACAAAATTCGACCTAACCATGAATCAAGCTAAAACCACAATTGCAACAACACAATCCACAATTTGATTAGGCCAAACAAATTCATTTTAATTGAGTGATTGTCTAAAATCTAAATTGAAACACAAACACAAACATATCACGATACAAGTAATTGAAATTTGGCACAAGTTACATAACGCAAGTTTAAATTTTAAAATAGGCTAAAAGGAATTAGTGGAATGGAGCACAATATATCTTCGAGACTTCGATGAATGAGGAGCAGAGAGCAACTCTGGCGCAAGCTGGCTATTGGATTGGTGATGCCTGGATGCTGGACAACGAGAGAGAGTGGTGTGGCGTATACGCGTGGCAATGCAATAATAGAGTATTGATAGGGGGTGGCGTTGTGACTAACGACTGTAGGAGTTGGTAGAATGGCGACGGTAAGGCGAGCTAATGGTGACGGTGATGAGCTAATGGTAACGTGGCGAGAGGCAGAAGGCGCAAATAGAACGACGAGAGAGAGGCAGCAGAAGCAAAAAAAGTCAGGTACTAGGGAGACATAGGTAGGCAATTTTAGGGGTTACAAATTTCATATTTTACAAAATCTATCGGTAAACAACTGGTATTTTCAATTTTGGTTAGTTCTGGCTCATACTTTAATCCAAATTTTACAAGTTTCGTACTATTTTTCGACCAGTACAATATAAAACCTTAAACATTGGTAATGGGAGGAGTAAATTTCTAGGTTACTGAAGAAAAATCTCAATGTAACATTTTCTTTTTGGTTTTATACTAGACTCTCTAGACAAGATTCTGCATTCGTTCAGTTTAAGTTCTCCTTTAAGATTTCAATAGGTCTGGGGCTGGTTTTGTGCCAAAGATTGTGGATATTTGTTCATATTCTAGCCCGACTTTTGATTTTCATAACTTTTGCTAACAACAAATATTTCTAATCATAAGAAAATAGAAACAAGCTAACAAAAAAAGACAGTAAAATATTTCCCGTGTTAGAGTGCATGTCAACTCTGCTACGTCAGTTTCGTGATTCAATATAACAATATTGTACTGGGTTTCATTTCTCAATGTCATTGTCAGTTCTTTATTTTTCTCTTTTGGTTGATTTGAATTTCTATTTCGAATGCATTTATTTTCGCATCTTCTACACATTTTTTTCATGTTTTCTATTAGGTCTTTAATTTTTAGAATATGATAGAGATCCTGTAGTTTCAGTTATATATATTTGAGTTTTCTACGCATTTACTTTCTTGTTTTCTATTAGGCCCTTTAATTTTAAGAAGGTGACAAAAAATATATGATTTACTTTCACTTTTTCCATTAGGCCTTTAAATTTTGAGAAAGGTGATAATTTTTTTTTTAAAAAATGAATGGTATATTACGATAGAATAGAACTATTACATCGTAACAAAAATCACGAGCACTAGACAATAGATGCCTACATTCCCTGTTTGTTAGGTTTGATTTGTATGTGATTTCTCTGCCGTGTTTGTCTAGTTGACAAACTACATTTACTTGATCAG
>JAOQMM010000001.1:3390545-3406757 GCA_027563515.1 Erythroxylum platyclados
GAGAGAGCGTCAGAGTAGACAATAAGCACATATTTGTCGATTCCCTGAGACATAGCTGCTTTGTTCACAACCAAGGTACTCACTTGAGAAAGAATCACAATCACCATCCCAAGAAAAGGAAGTAGATCCGTGCACAGTACTCTCATTTTCACCTCCCTATTAGTCGACCCAGAAACCGAAATGCAAACTTTACTTCGGTTGTAACATGGAAAATATCTTTTGTCTTCGGATCAACACAGGAACAAAGGCTTAGACTACGGCTGTCATCAACCAATGCCTTTTACAATAGTGACCCCATCAACAGTGTAAGCATCAAAAAAAGAGAATTTATTGAGGGACCAGCATCTCCATGAAGAATCATCTAATGTCAACAAAAGATTCCAACCTTCTTATCAATATCGTATGAGATGGCCTAAATGGGTGGCACAAGTTGAAAATCGGGTGCTTCGAAACTGACACTGGACTTTTGTCCATAACCACAGAAATCTATTTTATTTTTACATACTTCCATCTAATTAATGACAATTTTACGTGACTTAATTCTGAATTTATGTAAAAGATGACATTCTCATGGAATATATTTTCAGGAAGGAAATAGAGTTACGAAACTAGCTTTGAGGAAAAAAATAAAAAAGAAGTACGGCCTAAATGGCAATGAGTTGAGTGCTTCCTGTCTCTCTCAAGATGACGATAGAAGCAAGATTTCTTCTCAATAATTTTCCGACCCTCCTAGTGTTTCATATTCGGATTGGGATTGCAATGGATTGACTAAATGATAGAGACTTGGAAACTTGTATCATCAGAGTGCTGGGAATTCTAAAGTGTTGAAAAATCCCCAACTTATTACGTAATGCCTTACAACAGAAAATGGGAAAGAAAGTTACGGACTGCATAGTAAGATAGACCAAAAGTGTACTAACGTTATATTATAATACAATATTAATATTTTGAACCATTCAAATTTATGTCTAACATTTATAGTATAATACAATATTAACCTCAAAGTGCATTTTTATTCTAATGATAATCAGAAAATCAACCACATTTAAAATTATTCCAAATAAATGTTCTTCCTCTGTTTTCTATTTTAACTGTTTCTTTCCCCTCAGCAATTAGATTTTTAGGACAGAATAGAATTTACTGCAAATTTTCTTCATTGATCACTTCAGATTTCTCAAAGTCAAGAAAGCATTTTAAATCATATCCATTTATGAAATCCATGTTGGATCTGTACCTTCCATGACTTTAAAGAAAGAACCTGCTGTGTGTAACTATCAGCTTAAAATACTAAAGTTCATTCGTAACCCTCCAAATATGTGGGAAAAAAAGAGTATTAAACCCCTTTCCCTAACTATTTTGTGTTCCAGAAAAAAAAAAGTTAATATATAAATTAGTGTATGCTAGGAACAAATGATTTGCTGCAGATTTCTGTGTTCCTTCAAATATGCAACATATGAGGCAGACATACTGGCTGATTTTCTCGTGGTTGGATGCATGAATTAGAGGTGACTCCCAATGAAAAATTATTTTAAATTGATTATGATGAATTCCAAAATAATGAACTAGGTTTAATTTTGAATTTGAATTAAATCCAATTAGTTATAATAAATTAATTAAATTTTTATCAAATAATTTAAAATTAATAATTTAAACTAAACTTAATTATATTAAAATTTGAGCATACTTGAGCATATTTAAAATTAATAATTCAAACTAAACTTAATTTGAGCATATTTAAATTGTACCGAACAAAGACCAAATCATTCAATATTTTACGCTCCAATCTATTCCTTTTCTTGGAATTGATGGTTTCAAATATGCTCTAATTCTTTTCACACCTAATCACTCATACATTGACTTAGAATTTGAATTGCAAACCTTTGCAATTTTGGAACCCCACTTCCGAATTGATCCCACCAAGTAACTATAAGACAACAAAAATAGCATTATAAACAAAATAAAGTGATGATTAATTTTCAACAAGTAACAAAAGTAAAAAATATATATCTGAATTAATTTTGTCTCTTTGACCAATAACAATTAGCAAGCATGCATATAAATCTCCATTTGCGAGCTTAAAAGATCTTGCATCATCTCATGGATAACAAATGTTGTAATAGTTAATAGCATTCTCCTATTAACTTCAGCTTTCTTTGTAAAACTTGATCTGAAATAGACATTAGGATTAAAAAATGTTCAAGACAAATAACAGAGAGTAAAGTTGTCTTTCCTATATCTCACTGATGATAGCAAGATAAGGTGTGCACAAAAAAGACCTATTTTTCATATTATCCTTGATTGCTTCCTTCGCCCTCTTCATGAAATCATAAAAATAACCCATTATTGCCTTCTCATCACTATTAACCAGAGGAAGTAATCTCTCTAAAGGTTCACAAACTCGGATGACAAATTGACATTGGGACCAAAATTCATTATCTTCAAGTGTAATTCTAGAAACTTTCAATATAGAATTAAACCTAGTATACTGAGATGCAAGTTACTTATTACTTGTAAACATTTGTCTCAAATCTTTCTTCATTAGAATAAAACAATAAACTGATAAGAAATTAGTTGCAATTCTTGTAATAACAGGATAACGCAAATTCCTATGCATGATTGTAAATAAACATGTTCATCTTTTTTGCTTTATGTACAGTCTTATCAATAATAGGAAAATATCTAGTGTCTTCTATATTTTCCAACATCAAGTTCAATGCACTATGCAACACAAAGGGTCCCATGAAAAGAATTATACTTGCTTTGTAATCTTCTTCCATCTGCTCTATAAGCAGAATCATTGTTAGTAATAAATTGAGCAATATTTTTTGGATCAACTTCGTTTACAACTTCTAGTTGGATTAGAATGTTTTACTTATATAATTTTGAAAAAGGAGTCTTTTTAAACTATAGTAAGTAAAAAGAATAATTTATTGAAAATTATTTTCAATTAAATTTTTTTAAAGGACTCGAGATAATTGGAAACAGTTTCCAATTGGATCTGAAAAATATTTTCAAACCAAATTAAATTTCTATTTGGAATAAGAATTTAATTCATTAAGGAATCAACGAGTTTAATCTAATTTAATTTTTCAAATAGCTGGAAATATTATTTTAGATTATGAAAATCTATAACTAGAATTAAACAAAGCTTGATGTTTTATGCATATAATTTGATTATGAGTGTATAAGTTGCATACTTTATTTATATGTTTGATATATATATTAGATGCATGTTAAATTGAATGTTTTATATGTATAATATTTTATATGAAATTTTATGTTTGATGAGACAAATAAAATTAAATCCCTCATTAAAATATTAAGCACATGTTGAGAACGTGGTTGTTATCTTCCATTGTTATAAAAATATATCAGAGTTCTGTTTATTGTTAGGCTTGTTGAGCAAACTTAAGGTCACTCTAACTTGAATATGTTTAATCTTATGACAATGAGTTCTACTTAACTAAATTTGTGTGATTTAGATGAGCAAACTCATGATCATATGAATTTAGAGGCATGATTAGGAATAACATATAAGATATTTTTTGGCAAGAGTTGTCACCTAATGGATCAAGGAGTCACATGAGATATGATTGATAAAATTGTTATTTAATTAATTTAAGTTTAGTTAGTTTGTTGAGTAAACTCAAGATCAACATAATTTGAAAGGAATCCTAGCCCACTAAAAAGATTAGAGTAATCTTTTCGATTAGTAGTGAGGGCTAATATTTTGAATAAAATAATGGGAGTAATAAAATTTGTTATTAAATTCCAATTCTCATTTGGTAGTCATGACATATAATCAATTACTTACTTTTCTTACATTTTAATTCTTTTCTAAGTGGAATTTATCTTGTTTAGTATAGTTGATAGTAAGAGTAAGTGAACTGGATTTCTTAGACATAAGTTATGTTAGATAGATAAGTTGTATGCCTATTATGTAATTTTTCTATAATCCTTGTTGAGGATTTAGTAACAAAGTTTTAGAGATAAGCTAAAATCATATGGATGAAAAAATGTATTGATATTTTGAGTTGACTAACATCTCATAAACTTTAATGACAACATGTAAGATGTAAGTCAACACTATAATAGAAAAATGTAGAAGGTTGCATAGTATAGAGCTGAAAGGTATAGTACATTGATGAAATTATTTTATTCAATTTAGCCTCCTAAAATCATAAATGTGGACTACAATTAAAGGCATTTGCTATAGTATGATAATAGTTGTCACAAGAAGAAAATGATTACATATCTTTTCTTGCCTATATGTATATGATAGAGATAATATGTATTTATAGTTCATGCTTATGAGTATTTGATACTAAATTTAGATTCAACATAATTATAATGTTCAATGCATAATAAGAAATAGATTGTTAATTAAAAGTGGTTGATCCAAGTTAATGCGAATAATTTGTATGTGCTGGATCAAAAGAGACTTATACTTAACATAAGTGGCAAGAATACAAAGTTGGATAACCAAGACTATTCCTTTATACCATGTTGGTTAAATCAATATGATGAGAATGATAAAGTTACATACAAGGATATATGTATCCTTTTGATTATAAATCCTTGGAAACTTGTTAAGTTGAAGACTAACCAAATTAACCTTTGTGAAAAGATGATGTTAGTATTGAATTGTTAAATTAATACATGTGATTTATTGGATGGAATTGCAATTTATAAAAGGATGATACTTGTATTTCATTAGATTACTAATGAATTTGTATGATATAGTCATATATATTATATGAAATATTGATTTAAATATTTTAAAAAGTTCAAATAGTTTAAATCTAAGTAGAAATTAAGCATTGAGAATGCTGAAACACTTTGATGAGATCAATATTGTGAGTTTTAAATTTTCAGTTATCTATAGAGAATGAGATTCTATGGTGAATACTTTCACAATAAAATTTCATAAAAGTATAGATTTATATAAGCAGGTAAATACAATAAGAGATATTTTATGACGCAATGTTATTTTTCCTATAGCTATGCCTAGTATAATGACTTACCTTCAATAATTACAATTGAATCAATTAGCAAGATTTCATATTAGATACGAAATGCTAAGTCTTTAAAAGAGTCAAAGTTAATGATTTAAGGATGTGATGCTTAGCTAAAGTATGTATTATCTACTAAGTTTAGAACTAAATTGGGTAATAAAAGGTTATGAGATATCTAGCAACAACAACATCACCCAGTTAAAATCCCACTGGGACGCAGGGACTAGGGAAGTCTTGTAGTACGTAGCCTTACCCCTAACAAAAGGTTATAAGTTATCCAAAAGGTTAAATATAATCTTATTGACATATTAAACAAATCGTTTGCTTCAATGTATACTTACCGGAGAATGGTTCTCAAGATTTATAGTAGGAGTAAGATGAAATTTGAAAAGTTCAAATCTCATGAAAATAAATCCATTTAAAACTAGTGCTTTTGATGATGCATTTGATGTATAGTTGAAACGATATGAGACATTGAAAAATTCACTTTCATGATGAATTTGAATAGATTGTTTTGAATATGATTATGAATTTATCATGCCTACAAGAAAGTTAGTGAGAGTATAGTTGTCTTCTTCAATGGGAGTATGTAGAGAGATATTGCTCATTGAAAACAATAATTTTAATTTTCAATTATTGAAAATATAATTGCCTAAGAACTTATTAGATATAAAAAATTTATCAGTTAAATTCTGGGAATGAGATCTATAGAGATAGATTGGAAGTTGTTCACCTATTCCAAGTCCAAGTATATAGATAATGTACTAAAGATGTTTAGTATTTGAGATATCAAATACTTGTGAAGTATTAAAGATGTCAATTATTTTATGCATGAGTTGATATTTAAGTTCAAGATTATATGGATATTAAATTTAAAATCCTAATTAAGCTCTATTTTACTTAGAAAAATATCATTTTAAGATTGGAAAGGTTACAATGTAGCAATGTTACCAATTAAACTATAATACATTTTTATTTAATGGAAATGATTATTTAGATCAATAAGTTCTTTAGTAAACTCGATATAGTTACTTGCATTGTTCAAGAATGATGTAATATGGAACATTGCAACCATTAGACATGTAAAAGGAGCTAAGGGCTCATCAAAAGATCCAAGCATATATTTAAGCAAATTTTCATAATTATGATGAAAAGTAAGATGAAAGTTGTAAGATTTAAGCAAGTGTATCACTATAGATAATCTTATATAATTCTCTCCTTAAGCCAATGTCCTAGTGGTAGTATGTTAGTTATATGGTAATATGGTATAAAATACTTAAATGATTGGCTTAGTGCAAGTGGGAGACTGTTAGTTTATACTCTAAAACCAATCAATTAGTTATAGTTTAATGACAAAATAATTTAAAGGCATTTTTTACCTGTACATATTTAGACGTATATGATAAAGTTTATAGGATAATTATACATTGTAAATGAAATTATAATGCGATTATTATTATAAGATTCATATTGTATTTATGTATTATCCCTAAATTGATCATATTCATTGTTCTATTAAGACTGGACATTAATAGAACATAAGAAGCCAAACATATGTTATGTTTTTTCTTATGAACGAAGTAGTCGTTCCTATAGACTAAACTATAGAGATACTTAAACAAGTGTGGGTGCTTGCTAGAGAACAAGTTCACTGAACTAACCCGATATGAGAAATCCATTTGGAACATTACTTATATGTCTATGGAAATTCTCATTGTAATGATTGTATAAGTGATCCTTTGACTTGAGGTCTCCAAAATTATCTTGTATACGAATTGCTATATTTTGATACTACTTATGATCTATTCTAATTATAGGTAGTTCAGTCGGTAGTCATTAGATGTAGCATGTAACTATATGGAGGTAGTTAAATGATCAAAATAGGATTTATCACCTTAAAGTAATTAGGGAGAATGTTTCGTTGTTCTTGATCAGTATTGATTTGAGAAATCCTTGGTTAAGGTGGAATGACGCTTTGTAAAATAGTTTACAAATGTCATTAATTTAGTCAATAGCTAATAATAGAGAACTAACATGATTGGGCTCAAAATAGAGTACATATTAATTCTATAGTCTATGTCTAATCAAAATATTGTATGATAAATGGATTGAATTATGCAAAAAAATTATGCACAAAAAGGTTAGTCAAAACCATTTTATTTCCTAAATAGTAGGATGGTCATGATGCATTGCTAGATGTCAATCTTGATCTATAAATATAAATTGTTTAATTAAAGAATTAAAGTTAAATTAAAATAGTTTAATTTATCTAATCCTAATTTAAGGTTATAATTCATATTCACTGCCAACATACTTGAGAACTTAATGTGTCACACATAAAGAACAAGTTAAAGAGAGCAAAGATATTTTAATTAAGTTAGACTTAATTGTAAAGTTTAAGAAACATTATGATTAAATATAAGATATTTAATAAATAAGGATCAATATGAGTTATTGGATCTTATTTAGGCATAATTGGTATGTAACTAGAATTATTTGTAATTCTAATTAAAGTTTAATTGAAATTAGAATTTAATTTCAATTAAATTACTAAAATGTCCAAAACCTATTATAAATAGGCTTAAGCTCTAATAGAGTTAGCACTCCATGCTTAACTATCTTTATAAGAGTTACAGAGTTTTCTCAACTTGTTCTATAGATATTATTAGAGGTCAGACACTTGTACAATTACAGTAATTGAGATGGACCAATTTCAGAAACAGTTCGAGGGATACAATAAGAATAGGATCAAGTTTCGGAATAAGATAAGAATTAAGATTCACGCTTTATTATAAGTTATATGTTGATCATTTTATATAATTAAAGTGATCTAAGTTTTTAAAAAATCAAAATACGAAAAATTTTCGTGATTATTTTGCTAGTGTTAAGATCAGATCCCGTCCCGATTTTTCAACATATACAATATCATAATCTTATATACTTGTTTTATTGATGAAAGAGTAATCAAACAAAAACAGAATTTAGTTATGGGACATGAAAACAACAAGTATGGAATCTATTAGAAATACATATTTATTATGTATAAAATCATGGAGAGTGAATTTAGACCAAGGATATGAGTACCATTCTGTACCGGGCAACACGGTACTCAAATACTTGGTATTATACTAGTTATGGATATCAGTCGATACCAATCGGTACCAGGTGTACCCACTTGTACTGGCTAGTGCCTGAAATACTAAAAAAACTAATACTAAAGCCTAACCAAATTCATTTTCTTTCTCCTTCAGTTCACTTCATTTGTTACCTCACAAGTCACAGCCCTCACTTTTATACACGTCTCTCTATTGTCGCCGCTTACAATCTTGCCACTACCTTCCCTCATCCTCAATTGTCACCACTTCCTCACCAATTGTCACTGCTTCCTCCACTCGTGCTTCCTCCTCCACTACTTTCTCACCAGTTCCTTGGTAGCCTACCGTCCATTACTCACTACTCTCAGCTCTCCACACACCAGTCACCATTGTCACCAGCCCTCCATGCACCGTCACTATTTGCTACTCTCCATGCACCACCTATGTGTCCAATCAACCAATCCAATCCACGCCTCTTTGACGTAGAAATAGCTAGATCTACATCTATTTGACCTGAGACTCGACCTGCATTTTTGTGTGTGTATTTTACATTTTTTGTTTTTGCTCCAAATTGCAATTGTATTGTGTTTTGGCTATGTCATTTATGTATTGTAAAAGGTTTATAAAATATGGATTGAGCTTAAAACTTGGAAGTTGGTATTGGTTGTGTAAATTCATTGAATTATGTATAGTTCAAGGCATTGTAAATTCATAAAGAAATGAAATGTTATTTATTTGATTTTTTAGATTACTTGTTATTGTAATAATCACAAAAGTAAGATCAAAATTAATTCATTAAATTGTTAATTTGTTAATTGATTTATATAAAACATACAATTTACTAATTATTGTTTGTAATCATTTAAATATAAGTTTTAATATATAATTAAATCATTTAATATATGTAATTAAGTTAAGAAAATTAAATGGTTCCATTTTTATAATGTTCATTATTGTGATTAGGAAATAATATTACAAATATTAATCCTATCTTATGGGTAACAAATACACATTCATCATCTTATCTTATGAATAATTAAATACATAGTAGAAAATAGTATGTGAATTTAATCATTCAAGAGAGAATACTCATTACTCAACATAATGTGAAATTTTAAGTGCTTAAGTCATTTTTGCAATGCGTGTTATCACAAAGAAAATTCATTTTTTGGAATATGTGCTATCATAAAGAAAAGTCATTTTTGCAATATATGATATCATAAAGAAAAATTATTTTTGCAATGTGTGTTATCATAAAAAAAGGATGTAAGATAGAGTTTATCTAGAATCTGGATATGATTATAATAGAATATTGAATCGTTATGGTTATTTAATGATATTATTTACAAAAATTGTATTTTTGAATATGAATTTATTAATATAATTTTGGAACATGTCTTCATTTATTTTTGTAGATAAAATGGAGAAGAGTTAGAGTACTCCTAATAATTCAGCCATTTTAGGAAGATTTGATGATCTAACTAGGGCTTATACTATATTGGTTCTTGAAATGAAGAATCATACCATTTGTATGTATTGCAACAAGCATTCAAAAGGTAGTGCGGTGCCGCGGGGGGGGGGGGGCTAATTAAGTTATGGAAGTTAGTTTTCCGATGGTTAAGATGATTGTGGGGATGTTGAAGATGGTGCTATTCCTGCTTAACAAGAAAGAACTGTTGTACATGATTTGAGGAAAAGAAAAAGACAAGTGTTTAAATTTTTTACACC
The DNA here is from genome assembly GCA_027563515.1 of Erythroxylum platyclados. Taxonomy (NCBI): domain Eukaryota; kingdom Viridiplantae; phylum Streptophyta; class Magnoliopsida; order Malpighiales; family Erythroxylaceae; genus Erythroxylum; species Erythroxylum platyclados. The sequence goes on from JAOQMM010000001.1 coordinate 3,400,384, forward strand.
ACAAACAACTCTTGAAACTCAACATTTAATCCATAGTGCCATACAATCTAAAATGGTGGCTCATAATGTGGACATGGCAATGACTAGATGGTGGTATGATTTAGATGTATTATCCAATAACACCCAGTCTTATTATTACCAGCCTACGGTGAATGTTATTGCCTCTTACAGTCCAGATTATAAGGCTCCTTCAATTGATGACTATAGAGGTAAACTTATGAGAAGTTTTTTTTATGAAATAAATAGTTATTTGGATGAAAAAGAATGACTTAAGTAGCTTACGGATGTTCAATCATGTGTGATGGTTGAAAAAATAGAAGACATGGACTCATTATCAATTTTTTAGTTTATTATTATAAGGGGATACTATTTTTAAAGTCTAATGATGCATATGGTCTTGATAGAAATGATGATACTCTGTTTCAGATATTTGATGAAGTTGTGAATGATGTTGGGATAGAAAACATTGTTTAGTTCATTACTAACAATGATTCTGCTTACAAAGAAGAAGGGAAAAGATTATAATGAAGGTGTAATTCTTTTTATTGGGCTCCTTATACTGCATATTACATTGACCTGATGTTGGAAAATATATTTTCCTATCATTGATTATACTTTGCAGAAAGTAACAAAAATGACCAACTTTATCTATAATCATGCATGATTCCTAAATTTGATGAGGAAGGATTTCACCATTAGAAGGAAATTGTGTCGTCTTGTTATAATAAGGTTTGCGATTAATTTCTTATCACTTTAATTTTTTGTTCTAATGAAGAAGTTGAGGCAAATGTTTACAAGTGATAAGTGGGTCGTGTCACAATATGTTAGGCCTAATGCCAGAGTTGAGGTTTCTAGAATTATACCTAAAGTTGGTAGGCATACACCCATTTAACCCATAGGTTCTACCTTTTCAGTCAATAGTATCCATATCCTCTTTGAAATGGGACCTTGCTAGTTATCAATAGTGGTTTTATTCTCAATCCACCCTCTTTCTTAGAGTTCCTTACTTCTAGCCAATTGACTTTAGTACTTGTGTTCTTATAAGCATTTCCATTCTTAAGAAAGTTCTTCAATAGTTTACCAATGTCCCTTGCTAGCATTTTGCATGGAATTAGGTGAGAAATCCAATAAACGGAAAGATTGTTCAAGATTAAGAATATGGTAAGTCTTCTCTTAATCACTTCATAGAGTGCTCTATAGTCCTTGTGAAAAGGGATCTCATTGTCTGACCCTTTACCTACCTTGAACTTTTGAGTTTGTTCACCATTGACAAGTATGCTGAATGTTGGAGCAGTAAGACATTGTTTGATCTGTTTAATGTATTCTAAAAAATTTTTGAATGCATCAAGTGAATATAGAATAAAATCCCAATTTATAGAGTCGAAAACCTTTTAAAAATAAATTTTGAACTACCAACACTTGCCTGTACCTTTCTTTTAGTATCCTATAAAAAGTTCTTGTGCTAAGAGAATATTATCCCCAGTATTCCTTCCACTTATGTAAGCACCTTAGGATTTGTTTATGAACAAGCTTAAAACAACATTCAATCTTAAGGTTACTATCTTAGAAATGATTTTGTAAAGGATGTTACAACAAGCAATTTGGTCTAAAATCTCTTGGGAACTAGGATTAGGCAGCTTAGGGACCAAAAAGATATGAATGTAGTTTATTTTTTTGGAAAATATTTTAGAGTTAAAAAAATGTTAGTATTGCTTTTGAAACTTGTAATTTTTTCCATTTCCAATATTCTTTGAAAAAATAAACATTGAGCCCACCAAGCCTCGATGACTTATTAGGATTGATGGTTTCAAAGCATTTTCCACATTAGTAGTAAGTATTGGCTTGACAAGTTTAGCTTCCTAAGTTACATAAATGACTTTTAGTATAAATGAGATGAGCTTTGTTAACTGAAGGGTGATATTTTGAGTTAATGCCCAAGGTGCTTTCAAAATAAATTGACGCTTAAATTTTGATTTTTTCTTGTTCCTGAGTTTTGTCTATCTTGAAAAGGAAAATTGAATTCCTATCTCCTTGTAAAAGCCATTGAACTCTAGACTTCTATCATATGAGCATATGGTGAGCTTTAAGAAGATTGTTTATGCATCAATAAAGATCCTTTTTTTCTCTTTTAGATATAAACTCTTAATGTTGAGAAGATCTCTATGTAGAGTTTTGAGGTTCTCCTTCACCCATTTTAGTTTCTTAAAAGGTTCATTCTACATATAGTTGCCTTTTGAAAACCATTATTTTTCATTAAAAAGTTAAAGAACCTAAGGGGGTGGTTCAAGTTATTAAGCTTATTATGTTATGGATCTTCACAGGGGGGTGATCTGAGTTCAAATGACTATTTAAGCTAACCTTGTTACTCTGAAATTTAATTAGATGCCTTTGGTTCACAAGAGCTCTGTCTAGTTTCCTTCTTTAGAACCACTTTTCTTATTGTTTGTTATTCCAAGTGAATGATGCTTTTTATAGTTAAGATCAGTAAGTCCCAGATTCCTTAAACAAGTCCTAACCTCTTTACAAAAGTGATTTAAGCCCATTCCTCCTTCCGATTTTGAAGTATATAGTGTCAATTAAAGTCACAATTATTAACCAAGGCAAGTTCATACGTGAGGAATAGTTCACCAGATCTTTCCAAAGGAAGCTTCTTTGGAATGTAAGGTTAGCTTCATGTAAAAAGTTGAATCCCACTTTTTGCTTATTTGTATTCAAAATAGCAACTATATGAATTACTTGTCACTAAAAGCATGATGAGTTACCTCAACCATTTTAGTATTATATGCCACATTAATTTCTTCCATTACGGTGTACTCTATGGTTAATGATAATTCTCCAATTTCTTTAAATGAACCATAACTTATTGTAGTTCTTCTCTTTGGTTTTTCATTACTAAAAGTCCAAAAATGAATGGCTTAATTGTTTTAAAGTAGTCATGGTCTACCTGTTACTTATTAGTCATAATTTAGCTAAGGTGTCTACCTTAGTTGCATATTTTGCTTCTCATCCTTTAAAGCATGGTATGCCTCTCCTTGATTCTAAGGTTGAATCATCTTCGAAATCATCCATGTATCCTTCACTAGTCCCTGAGATTCAATATTGCTTGGAGGCGAAGATTTCGGACAGTAAAGAGGCAACCCTGAAATATAAAGAGCTAGCTTAGGTTACAAAGGAGTTTAGGCAGCTTCATTTCATAGGGGGAGGGATTAGCTGCACAAGATGTTAGGTGAAGAGTAGGATAGGAGGAGTGGAAAAGTAAAAACATTAGGAGTTCTCTAGTCAGTGTTAAGGAGCTTAAAAATATGAGATGGGATAGGCAAAAACCAAAGGGTGGCAACAAAATTTTTAAGATGTCGTTCCTAAAACAGCCACCATATGGGAAGCCATGTGTTAAGATGAAACCAAAATGCCCTTCCAGGTAAAGCGTTGTAAAGATCCAGATAAGGGTGACGAGAAGCAAAGAAAGCATGTAAGGAAATTAAAACATCAGAGAGAAGAGAAAATAGACGACTAGGGGAAGCACAACAGATAAATAGAGAGTGAAGGTTTAGTGAAAGCAAGGAGAGAGCTTAATGAAACTAACCATTTTCTAACGATTGTTTCCAGGAAGTTAATAACATCAATGATTTTTTTTGTACACCTTCAAAATTACAATTTTAAGATTATTGAATTTTTTTCTTGGCTTAGAGATTGCTTTATCTTTATCTAGTAGTAGAATTAATTTGTTAATGTAAATATGTTCTTGATCTTCTTGGGAAAACTTGTTTTCTTAATTGTAAAACCAATTTTCATACCTTGTTTTAATCTAAAATTGGATAACTATTTTGCTAAGGTTCATTTAATTCCTAATGTTAGTTCTTACGAAAGATTAGTAGGCAAATTGCTCTATTAGACTCACATTCAATCTTAGCTCACGTATTTTGTCCATTAATTGAATCAATATGTTGATCGACCAAGTGAAGTTCATTTGTAGGAAGCTCGCGAGGTATTAAGATACATTAAAGATAGTATATAGGCTAAGACCTTTTATTCGCGTCTAATTCTTTTATAAAGTTATAAGGTCTTTTTCTAATTCTAATTGGGATCCGGTCCAATCACCAAAAAATCCATCTTGGCTATCAAAAAAGTAAGTTAGATCCAGGATCATCCTCGAAAGTAGAGTATTTTGCCATGGTTACCGCTATTTATAAAACATAATGATTGCTTTATTTGTTCGATAATCTTCAAGCACATCATATTGATTTGATACTCTTATTCGGTGATGGTCAATTTAGAATGCACATATCCAACAATTCACTTCGTCATAATTCGGTTTTTCATAAACGGAGTAAACATATCAAAATAAAATATTATATGGTTGAAAAAAAGTTTAAGAAAATGTGATTAATTTATGCCTGTTACTTCTACACCCTCAGGTGACATTTGTTTTACCAAGTCATTGCTTCCATCTCAATTTCTTTTTCTTCTTTCCTAGTTGAATGTGTGAAATTTGGTTTTGTTCATTAAGTTGATGGTCAGAGGTGTATTATCCATAAAAGCATGCATGCTACTATTGGAAGTTATAACGATGTGCTTATAGATTTGTGTTAGTATATTATTCTTACAACAATAATTTGTCAGACTAACATTAAATTAGTTAGAGAGTAACTTCTTGCAAACTCTGTTTTATATAAATAGTTACATTATGATATTTCTAGTAATTTTCTCTTATGAATTTTTTTAAAGAAAATAAAAATTTAAATTCAAGGATATACAGTACTAAAAGTTCATCATTAATTATATTTTTTATTACATAAACATGATTTTATCTTAATTTGAATTGGAGTAGGGAAGCATATATCATATTGATCTTGTACTCTATTGACCTAGTTAATAATTTCTTTTATATGAGTCCAAACTCTAAAATTACATTTATTTTAAATAAATATCTATGTTATCTTTATGTGAATACCAAAAGCTTATCATTCTCATAAGGGATTGTTCATGGACCAGTTTTAGCAACTCGTATAATGCAATCTAGTCCTTCCATTAAAATTATGAAGGTTTCCGAAGTTAATAGAAATTATAAAGATCCTGTAGGTAGTGGTCGCATAGAGGCATTGGACAGCTTATGCTGAAAAAGAAGTCATGCCATAGCCAGGCAATGGGAAAATGTAATGTTCTACAACCAAATTAACGTGAATGATAAAGGTAGGCATGTTTGGGTTTAGAATCCACACGATTTTCATGCAACCAAATCATGTTGTGCCCATGATCTGCATTAACTCTAGGTACCGGCTACGTGTTTACACCATCCATTTCCTTAGAATGATTACGCATACATGTCTATAGTATAGGGATAACTATTAAAAATTTCTTAGACTTGAATCATTTTTTACTTTAATTTTGTTTTTAAATTGAGTTCTATATCCATAAGAATCTATCAAGTTAGTATTAAAGATTTTATAGCATCAAGGATTCAAGTAGGTCAGAAAATAAAAGGTATAGGACTCAAATATAATAATCATAAACATTTACAACTTCTTAGTCCATTATTCTTTTTCAGTTTTTCTTAAAAAAATTGTCTGTTAATTTTTAGAATTTAATGTATTTATTGGAATCTAAATAAAATGATAAAAATCTAAATTTTTCTTAATTGAAACATTCCTTTGATATATAATTAAAGTTGAAAATTTAATGATAAATAATTTTTCAAAATTTCCAAAACATAAAAATATTCAATATTCAATTTTATGAGATAGTGACTTATTTAGTCTGTCAATCAAAATTTTCACAGTAGGGTTTTAACTTTTCTTCTCCAGAGAATTGAAAGTAATTACAAATTAAATTACATAATTTATATATTTAACTTTTCCAAACATATCCATATACAATGTTTTAAAAATAATTTTATAAATTTATAAAATATTTTGAAATTAAAATTTTTAAAGGGTTTATTATTGACAGTATGTTAAAACACCTATATTTCCAGTATTTTAGGTACTTATAAATTCAAAAGGTAAAATCTATATTAGAATAAATAATTATTTAAAAATTTCTAGGATTAAAAGACATCATCTTTCCCTAAAATTTCATTAAAATTCTTTATGATTTAAAATTTTTGTATAAAAAATACAAATTGACTTATTGTATTTTCATATTATTACTTATACTACAATTATAATAATATATAATACTAAGTAATTTTATTCAATTAAAATTTAATTGTAGTTTTGTTTCTTGATATATTGTGTATAGAAAAAGCTAAATTTTTATTTCTTAATTGTTAATATTTGTTAAAAATTAATTATAAATAAATATAAGAAATCAATAGTTTTATTTATTAGTATTGTATAATAAATAAATTTTAATACAAGACTTAATTTTTATCATAC
>JAOQMM010000001.1:3406857-3421199 GCA_027563515.1 Erythroxylum platyclados
GGGCTCTGCCATTATAGACTCCACAAACTTCCAGTTCCCAGAAGCCGCCGCAACGTGAAGAATGTTTTGCCCTTTCTTGTTGACGCATTCCGATTTGTCGCAGAAAGCATCAAGAAGTTTCTTTACTATAATAACATGCCCTTTTATGCATGCAGTATGTATTGGTAGTAGTCCAATATTCCAGTGGGACTCTATGTAAGTTGATCCATATGGGTATATTTTCCTGCTTGATGTTTGGTATTTTCATGTCAGGTCTCCAAATTTGCAGAAGAAGTGGCTTGTTCTGGATGTGTCAAGGACCAGTTTGGAGCACTTTGTTGGCATCCTCTTCATTAGAGAATCGAAACATAAAATACTTAATCACTATTAACGAGGACCTTATGTAATCCTAAGTTTTTCCAATTACCCATGGCCTAATGTTTTATAATAGGGTAAGCCACTCTTTTGTCAATGAAGAACTCCACTAGGGTCGAGTTCCATTTAGAGGCGCCTGCTCTAAGTACCTCAAGAGGGGGAGCTACAATTGAGTTATCTGAAGTGGCTAAAAGAGGGTAGTAGTATAGTTTCACCTCGGGGGTGGCTTCGCCAACAACCTGAGTCCAAGTCTTAGGTATGTTGGTGGTAGTTTTGGCAGCCAGGTTTGGCAAGGAGTGTGAAGGGGGAGTAGGAACAAGAGGTTGAGTAGGAGGAGGGTTTGAACTCAGTGGCGGGAAAGAGTCTAAATCCATATAGTCTGGTGATGGACAAAGAATAGGAGATGAAATGAGGTTGGGGAGGGAGTAATGGGGAAACAGCAAAGGATGGGTTGGTATCCAAAGTTGGACATGCAGTAGAAGGGAGATTAAGGGAATGGGAGAGCTAGCAGAGCAAGGATAGGCCGTAGAAGGAGAGAGATGAGCAGTGCCAAGGAACCTCCTTTTAAAAAAATATTTATAAATATAATTTTTACAAATACATTCCATTGTATGTTTTGGTTAAGCATATGCCAGTTTCAGAAGAAGTAAGGTTTTCTTTTTTGGAAAATAGAAACTCCATTAACAATTTTTTTTCTCTATGTCTTGGAAATGTTTTTCATAACTTGTGTTAAAATTAGGGAAATTTTAATTGACGTTAATAAAGTAATAAATTTCTATTTTTAAAATATAGTTTAAATAAACTCTCAAATACATCTAATAATGCATAAATTATATGTATTACTTAAATTATTTAGTGAACCAATCATAAGCTCAAATTGAAAAAACTACTAACTTTTTAACCGTAAGATATCTTTACATCATGATACAAAGAGTCCTTCGGATTTGAACACATATACTTGGTTAGCTGAAGCCTTTTAGGCCAACTCTTAGCGGGAAGGAAGCTGATTATCTGTTCGTTTATCATGTTCCAACCCTGTCATCATGAAAGATTTCCTCTGTAGCGGGAATGCCAGAATGGGCAACACCTTGTACCAAGAATTCTGCTCGTTCATTAGCATACAGGGTGTGTACTGTGAACAATAGGCCTATCTGCCGCTTAGCTGGCCGAAAACAATGCGGATAGTTGGAAGGAAAGATTGCTATCTAAGTGAATACAATACCATCGTCAAAAACATTGTCCGCTTGTTTACTGGGTCACCACCACCCGCAAGATAGGGTCACATCAACCACAGAACTTGCAGCTTAGCTAGCAGAACACTCCTGGAACCTAGTTGGACTACACTATCTCTACATATCAAACACATTGATCACGCCACTCACTCTCTCTACAAATCAAGTCAGCGCCATTGACGCTCTATTGCCATGCTTCCCATTCTCTACCACTTAAATGCATTGGCCAGCTGGATCTTCATACCCTTGCGCTCTATTTTTAAATAAAACAAAATCCATTGCAGCTGACACGGCAGATATAATCAGTCCGCGTGGAAGAGAAGTAAGTGCCGTGATGCGGGAATTACGAGGAAAAATCACATGGCTGAAGTGAATGTTAGAGGCTGTCGTGACAGACACGTGCATAGGTCCTCCGAGTTATTGGTAGACCCTACTTCTCTTTAAAAGTTAAAACCCACATCTGACTAAGCGACAAAACTTACTCAATTTTGTTAGGTAAAAAATTAATATAATTACCCCCGAAATTATAATATAAATAATAAGAAGTACACCTGATGAAAAACCTGCCTTCAACTACAGCTACTGATCACAAGTTCTCGGAGAGAGATAGGGAGGTACTCTCCTTGGTTTCTAGTCTCGGTTTTCTGGCTTTCTGTGAAGGTTATTGCTAATGGGGTTCGATAGTCCTAGAGGTTTTGACAAGGTTACATGGAGAAGAAGACGTAAGAGATCAGCAAGGCTACACTTGTCCTCTGTACAAATGAAGGTGAAGAGGCTCCAGAGGCTAATCCCAGGAGGACGAGGATTGCCACCAGATCAGCTTTTCTTGAGGACGGCGGATTATATCTTGCATTTGAGGTTGCAAGTTGATGTTTTGCAAGCTCTTTCCAAGATTCACACTGCACCCTGAAAACCAAAGAGAATAACCTTTGTTTTTTCCTCTTCTCTACCTACATATACTCTTTGTTAATTAATTTGCTTTTTGTAAAATTATTTTTAGTGTAGTTTTCTCCTTCGAGTTGATTGATCCTAGCTATGTTTCTTATCCCCTTGTGGTCCGACATGATGTTTAATTCGTCCTATTAAGCAATATTGTTTAAGACATGGTCAAATGATCAGCCTTTCTAGTTTTCACTTTGCTCTCCTCTTTCCCTCTTCTATATATGCATGCTTCCACATTAGTTTATTCTTCTTCTTGCTGCATACTAAAGGTTGGTCCACACTCTCATCATATCTCAAAATTAACCTTTTTAACTGTCCTCTTCTTTGTTTATAAAGAGCAAGTATTTGGACTGTACATCTCAGAAGATTACATATAATCGCAGTGCACTTTCTTCAGTGAACTTTCTTAACTAGTGAAGAAAGGCAGAAAGGGTGGAAATGGGAGAAAATATCATGGCATTAGCAAATATTACGATGAGAAATCCTTCATATGTCGCGTCTGTCCCACATTTGTTTCTTATCACTACGAACACAATGATTCTAAATAATGGTCGGCTATTTATACATCATCCAGGTCGAGCCACTTGTATGGTGTAAGGTTTATTGTTTTGTTCGCAACTTCCCATCTTAAGCATATAATTCAACTAAAAATATTTATCACAATAATAAAAGAGAATATTAAATGTCAAAAAACAGGTGGTTAATTAATATATTTCGAAGCTGCCCATGCATGTCTTTCTGTGATTCTACCTTGGCTCAAGCAAAAACTGACCATGCATGTGTTTCTATCTTTTGGTTCAAGCACAAAACGCTATCCAAGTAGAGATTATAAACACCAGTCATTTTTATGGTCTTCTTTTCACATTTGTAATGCGAATATATAAAGCTTGAAGTTGTTATGTAGCTATTTCAAGGTTTATCAAAGAGAAAAGGTTTTCTTTATAAGGTTTCTTCAGAATTATGTATTGTTCAAAATTCGTGAGCAGAATTGTTTTATATTAAAAAATAAAAATAAAATAAGCTATATATAAAAATAGTGTTTATATTTATAATTCATATAATGTTCTTTATTAAAGATAGGTTGGCGAAATTTCATAAATAAAAAGTTATGTATTTGCATAAGAAAAATAATAATTTATATGAAACCATTCAAATAATTTTTATTAGTTATAAATTTAAGAACATTTAATCTCATATAAATATATTATATATAAAAATATAATTCTTAATTTATTATTTTAAAATTTTGAATCAAAATTTAATTTAATTTTTTTATTTATGCATGACATCAAATTTCTTCCTGATTCCTTGGTAACCTAATACGTATTAATTAAAGAATATTAATTTATGAAAAAGTTTTATAACTACTTTTATTAGTAGTCATTACTATTACAAATAATAAAAAAATATTCTTATTTAATAAAAATGATCGTTAATGTTGGTTTATTAATTTATGAGTTGTCAAATAACTCGGATTTAGATCTTCAGTTTTAATTATTCTGTTCTAACCTTATTTTCGCCTCCAATACGACATTATTTTATGTTAAATGTATATAAACGAGGCCGTATTGAGAGTGAAAATATGATTGGAATCAAGTAAGTGTAACAAAAGATTTCATCTCAAATAACTCGGAGTAGTCTTATGTATGGACGTGAACAATCAGCAGAATTGTCGGTGGGAACAATTTATTGGACCTGTTTCAACTTGCAGAGCTGAATTCTTTTGAACCTGCTTCGTTTGAGGTCCTCGAGAAAATAGACACAAGGGAACTTGTTCTTCTTTAGAATTTTACATTGATTGAGGAAAATAGGCATGTGATATAGAAAAGTTGATGCAAATGTGTAAACAAAGAACGTGGAAGCAGTGGCCTACTATCTTGTCTAGTTTCCACTGACAACCAACCGTACAAACATTTTCAGGTGTGTTGCATTGTTAGCAACAGGTTTACATGCATTTCCCAGTGGATGACTTGAATCTGTTTGTCGCCTACTAGTGTCACGAGTTGTCGTTATTCTTGTTCTTCTTGTTCTTCTTCTTCTTCTTTAACAGATAGCCTCTGCCTCGTGCAATTGCTGGGATTTTCAAGAATTCCCAAGTCGCAATCCGTAGACCGGCTCATGGTAGTGTAGTGTAGTGTAGTGCTCGATTGTCCTTTTCTTTTGGGCTACTTAATTGTTTGGTTTGGACCTTGAACTCTGGATCTAAAGACAATAATCTTATCGGTTTTTATACGGATAAAAGGCTTTTCAAATCTCAAGTTTTAATATTTTAAAATATATAATATTTGAAATTCTTATATATTCAATTCTAAATTGATGATCATTAGAGTAATGTCATGTGATGTAGACTCCTTTTTATTTATATTTATATTATGGAACTATGAATTCCTAAATTGGGCCACCAAGCATCCATAGAACGTTAGTTCTCTCTTTCGTCATTCTCTCCTCAAGTGTCTAGTCCGGAGCCATTTCTTTCTTTCTTGTTTCCTGGCCTTTTATGAAGTGTCCACTAATAGAGATGACAATTATTTGCTCACGAGTTTAAATTTAGTTATTTTTAGTGAGTTGGTCCATAAGTCAGATTCAGGCTATACTAACTCGAGACTTAATTATTCTAAACAAAATAGCATCATTTTATTTAGAAAAGTTGAGTCTCGATAAATTTAGGCCTGGACAATTCAGACTTAGACTCAATTAAAAAAATAAATTATTCTATATTTTTAATTTTAAAAATTTTATTTTTAAAAAATTAGTGAGACCGACTCATTGTGATCCCTGTCTAATAACTTGTTGCCTGGGCTTTGGAGTATGAAACTTCATGCCCTGAGCCACCACATGTCAACACCTCAGCGGGGCCAGTTCAGGGTTATTTGAGGTGAGTGTTATGGGAACAAATGAAAACATTCCGAAGGCAAGGTAATTCCGAGAACTCGCAGATGGGGTTTGAGTAAAGATCGAGCGAATGTTGGCAAAGATGAAGATAATATCACCCATGTTAAGGTAGCTAAAAAGCTTATAAGTTATTCTCTTCTCTAAGAGGAAATAAAAGAATGTTGCCTTCTGGATCGAGGCATCACGGCCACTAGCCATGATAAAATCACCATTCCCTCATTTTGCTTGTGTTGAGTACCTTACATAGATTAAACATAAAAACAACATTGATTCAAATTTCCTATAAGATGATACATTTTACGAGTTGAACTTACATGTACAAGTACAAATTATCGCGCATTTTCAGCAAACCAAATTAATTAAATATAGTAAATAAGGAAAAGTGAGAAATTTATTTATTTGCTTACCATTTTGGTGTTGAAAAATAGGGACGAGATTTGATCCTATATGCAGCAGAATAAGAACAAAATTTTTTTGTATAATTTTTTAAAAGTGAAGATTATTTAAATTTTATAACATGGTTAATACATAAAATATAATAAAGCATAAATTATAATTCGTGTGTTATTATAAAACTTAATCATTTTCTTATTGTTTCTTTCGAACCATTTCTAAAATTGACTCATCTCAACTACCGTAGTTATACGCGTGTCTGACCTCTAACTATATCCTCAAAATGTGTTGAAGAAACTTTACAACTAATGTAACTTCTTTGAAGTTTAAGCCTATTTATAATAGGTTTGGACCTTTTAGTTATTTAATTAAAATAAAATATAAATTAAATTAAATTATAATTATAATAATTACTAACTTTAATTAAACACTAATTAGGCTCAAATAAAATATAATATCTCATATTGGTCTATATTTATTAAATATCTTATATTTAATTCTAAACTTTCGAAAACTTTACAATCAAGTCCAACTTTATTATAACGTTTTTTTCTCTTTTCAACTCGTTCTTTGTATGCAGCTCATTAGATTCTCAAATATGTTACTAATAAATATAAATTATAACTCTAAATCATATTTACATCTAGAAAAATTAAACCTCTTTAATTTATCTCTAGTTCTCTAATTAAATAATTTATATCTATAGCTCAAGATTGACATCCAATAATGCATCATAACTACCTAAATATTTAAAAATGTCAAATTATTTTTGACTAACATTTTTAGGCATGATTTTTCTGTATAATTTAATCATTTCATTATACAATGTTATTGATTAGTTATAAAGCATAGAATCCATGTCTACATTCTCTGTAATCACTTTAGGGTGATGAATCATATATTGATCACTCAATTGCCTCCATATAGTTTATGCTACATCTAATGAATATCGTTTGAGATATCCCTGACTAAAATAAGTCATAAGTAGTATTAAAATATGACAATCCTTATACGAGATACTTTGAAGATCTCAAGTTAAAGTATCACTTATACAATTATCATAATTAGAATTTCTATAGACATACAAGTACTATTTCAAATAGATTTCTTATGTGAGACCAGTTTAGTGAACTTGTTCTCTAACAAGCACCCACACACTTGTTTAAGTATCTCCTTACTTTATTTTATAAGATCGATTATTTCCTTTATAAGAAAGAAACATAATATATGCTAGTCTTTTTATGCTCTACTAGTGTCTAGTCTTAATAGAACAATAACTAAAACTAATTTAAGGATAATACAACAATGTAATATGAATCTCACGAGTTGGATCTCATCATAATTTTATCTCCAATGTACATTTCTCCCATGAACTTTATCATATGCATCTTAATATGTATTAAAGAATACCTTTAAATAATTATGTTGTTAAAGACTTCAATTGGCTATAGGACATAAACCAATAATCTACCACTTGCACTAAATCAATCGTTTAAGTATCTTATACCATATCATCACATGATGTTCATGATACTGTCAGGATAGTGGTTTAGTGAGAGAATTCTACAAGACTATAATTAACACGTGCTAGAATCTTATAAATGTTATCTTGATTATTATTATAATTAAGAGAAACTACACAAATACACACTTAGACCTTTTAAGGTCTGCTTTTACTTGTATAATGACTCTAATATTCTATAGTACATTACTGTTTGAATAATACAAGGAATTATACTAAGTTCGTTAAAGAAATTTTTGATTCAAATAATCATTTTCACTAAAATAAAATTTTATTTAAGGTTTAATTAACAATTAATGCTACATTGGAACCTTTCTAATCTTAAAATAATATTATTCTAATTAAAATATATCTTAAGTAGGATTTTCTTCCAAAGCTAATAGCAATATATCTTTGAACTTAAAGATCAACTCAAATATAGAATAATAGATATATTTAAGACTTTACAAGTATCAGATACCTCAACTACTAAACACTTTTGGTATATTATCTATGCATTTGGACCAGAATAGTTAAACAATTTCTGTATCCATCACTATATATTTAATTCGCAAAATTAAGTTGTTACCTTTTCATATCTAATTAGAGTTACTCTTGGACTACTATATCTTCAACAATTGAAAATATGAATTTTGTTCCCTATGAGCAGTATGTCACTACGCATACTTACAAAAAGTACAACTATACCCCTACTAACCTTCTTATAGACATGATAAATTCACAATCATCTCCCAAATAAACCCTTTGAATTCATCAAGAAAATGAATCATTCAATGTCTCATAGCTTTTTAAATATACTTCAAATATATCAATAAAGGAGTTAGTTCCAATTGATGTACATTAAACATATACATCATAACATAAGTTCAATAGTTGCATTTCACATGAAGCTGTAAGAAAACATCCATTCTTGAATCAAACATCATTTCATTCATCAGGGTACAAGCTCATCATTTGCATTTCATATTAACAACTTAACAAAACACCCATACTTGGAACATGCATCACTACAATAACTAAGAATCATACAAGTATTTCAATCGCATCACACATGCTATTTGTTATGCTTAAGTTCATTTTCATTTGCTCTTTAACCTAAAGGTCCATATATCATTGCCTAAACCACTTCATATAGGTTTATTACTTAAATCACCCCACTTGGATCTACTATAAGGAAATTTGCTTAAGTCACCCCACTTAGGCCTATGTTTAACAACTCTCACTAATTTGCTTAAGTCCCATCACTTAGGACTTTCATTAATTTTTTTAAGCTAGCCAATTATTTAATAGCCAAAACTTTCATGAAAATACTAATTTCTAACATGCAAACCCATTTCCAAAAAAGAAGTCCAATTCCACTAAACAACCCATTTCCAACAACCATTTAATTTATGGCACGTGTCATCCCAAAATTCAATACAATTTAAAAATCAAGGGACCATCTCTATATAACATCATTAACACATCAAATTCTTCAAATGAACATTTAGATTCTTCCTACACCATCCATTTTAAGCATATGGTTTTAATTTATTCACTTATAAGATAAAAAGTTGCATTTAATTAATAATATGCACTCTCATGTTTAGTTCCCTATTTATCCTCTTTCTCTTAAACTCCTTAGATAAGTAATATCCTAAACTTTCCATACACTCATTTCTTAATTATAAAATATATATTCTAATTATAAACAAAAATTTCCAACAATAAAACCATAAGACAAAACTCTAAATGGCATGGGAAATTTCTAAGCCTTTTTGGAAACCTTTAAGAATCCTTAATCACCAATTATGCTACCATTTAATAAATCACATTTCATATCTATATTCCCATTTAATACATCAAACTTTCCAAATTTAATCATTCTGAAATTCTAATTAATTTCTTTAACTTTCTAGGTCATAATAACTCTAAGTATTCTAACAATAACTAAGAAAAAAAATCATCTACCTACTTTTCTACTGAATAGTCAATTTTTCTCATGCAATACCCAAATAGAACAACAATGAAAAATCAGTATTCTCAGTAAATTTTTATTTAAAATTATCACACAAAAATTTGTTTGAAGAGAGGTTTAAGAAAGGATGCAATCCCACTCACATTTTATTGGAAATCAAGTCTTCTTCTTCCTCTAAGCCTCTTTCTTAATATTCCTTCATTTCCCGTAAAATTTGCAAGTTTTATTCAGCTTTGAATGTGATAATATGATTTCTTCTTCTTTCTTTTTTCTCTCTTTCTCTCTTTTTCCTTGCAAAATATCTCTCGCTCTGCCCTCTCTCTCAAATTTGTCTCTTTTTGTAGCTTATAAACCCTAAATAATAAATTTTTAAAAATTCTATCTATGTCCCATATTGCAAAATTTAGACCATGTATTAATTAAAAAATCCCCACCTATTTCTTCATAATATCCTCAAATGTTCATCTACTTTTATTTTTATTTTTAATATATTTCATATATTTTGTCATTTATTGGCACATTAAGGCTAAACGCCCAAATTTGGGCCAAATATTTATGGGTTTGATCAATTTAGGGCCAAACATTATAATCTGCTCAATTAAGGTCTAAATGTTATCGAGTCTGCTCAATGTTAGACTATTTTGGACGAAAATTTGGCTGTGTTATACACGCACCGTTACTATATATAAAAAGTGTGTTTGAAGAGGCAAGGTGAATTTTAAATGCCACGTAAAATATACTCAAAACCACCTGGATTTTTAGAAAAGAAAAAAAACATAATATCATTTAAATTTTTAGAAAACCCTAATTTTAATATTCACCCTCTCTTTCCAAGAAACTTAGCAAAAGGGGTTGTCTGATCCGGCATCTTGCCTCCTTCACTCATCATCACTGCCGATCACTCCAATCCTTCTAGTCCTTTAGTGTAAATGTTCTCTCCATCAGTCGCCTAAGTACCTTCACATTTAATCTCTCCTCTGGAGCTAGAAGTAAATGTATACACATACAAGGGTAGTTTATAGTTGTAGATGATTATTTAATTGATGTATTTTGCTTTGGAGGGTCATTTTACAAAAGATGATGGAACTGAATTGTTGACATTGGCTTCAAGATATTTGCAGTATGAAGCTTGTGAGAGACCAAATGCAAAGTCCCTTGTCACTGCACTTATGTCTCTTTAGAAAGAAACAGAGGTAATTTTAGTGTTTGATTAAGATGAATGTTCTAGTTAAGTTCTCTATACAAGTTTGATTATGTGACTAATTATTCTTATAACTAGCCATGTCAAACAACAATCTTGGAAGTCTAGATGACTTCTACGTTTAGTAGGCCTAATTTTTACTTCTCATTTAATAGGTTCCATCATATGTTTTGCTGAGTATTTAAAATGAAAGTTCAGTGTCGAAACATGGAGAGAAATCCCCTAACGTTGTTTACAAAGGGAAGTTAGGTAAAGGCCGTTGGATCTCCGTTAAGCAATTTAATAGACTTACTTGGGCTAATTCGCACCAATTGTTGGTGCGTTTTAATGGAGTTTTGTAGTGCTTTGTTTTCTGTTTTGACTCTTTCCTTATCTTTTTTCGTCACTAAAACACGTAATATCGATGTACAGGAAGAAGCGAGAGCAGTTGGGGGATTGAGGAGTGAGTGGTTGACGAATTTGATAGGATGTTGCTGCGAAGGGGAAGAGAGGTTGCTTGTTGCTGAGTTTATGCCTAATGAGACACTCGATAAGCATTTGTTCCATTATAAGATGATATAGTCTGATGATGGTTTATGGTTGAATATCGAAAAAGTCTTGAAATTTATGATATTTGTTTGTGGGTTTTTGATGGGTTGATCGCTAATGGTGGGGATGACGCAGGGTTTTCAATTGAATATCGATTTTTTTTTAAATTTATGATGTTTGTTTGTGGTTTTTTGATGGATTGATTGCTAATGGTGGGAATGACACAAGGGAGAGTAAACCAATGAAATGGGCAACGAGGTTAATGGTAGCCTTCTATGTGGCGTAAGTTTTAGAATACTATAGCAATAAAGGGAGAGCACTTTATCACTACCTCAATGCGTATAGAATCTTATTTGATAAGGTTGTCATTTTGGTTCATTTTTGCTTAGTAGAATTCAATTAAAGTTTGATTCTTTGGAATGCCAAATATATGTATATATGATGTTTTGGGGTTTTGATAGGATGGAAATCCTAGGCTATCTTGCTTTGGACTAATGAAGAATGGCAGAGATGGCAAAAGTTATAGTACCAATTTGGCTTTTACTCCACCGGATGCGAAGTCCCTTATCATTGCACTTGTGTCTCTTCAGAAAAAAACAGAGGTAAGTTTAGTGGTTGATTTAGATGAATGTTCTAGTTAAGTTTCCAGTACAAGTTTGATTTTGTGACTAATTATTCTTTTAATTGGCCGTGTCAAACAACAAACTTGAAAGTCTAGATGACTTCTGCATTTAGTGGGGCTAATTTTTACATCTCATTTAAAAAGTTCCATCATATGTTTTGCTGGGTATTCAAAATGAAAGTTTAGTGTCAACTCAACCTTTTTCACTGACGCCTTTAGGTGATGCATGCTTGAGGATGGAGGATATAAGAATGACGAGGGAATTGCCAATGAGGTAAGACTAGTGCTTTATGACTACAAATGAAATAGCAATTAAAACATTGTTGAGTGTACTGGTTTCTATTCCGGAATAGTATCAAGAACAAATAAGGTGAATAAAATAGAAGATAGACAACATTCCATAGGACATTTATTTCTGCTGCAATTTCTTTCATTAGTTCTCAACCATAAACTAAGGCATCTCATTTACTTACTTCTAATCTTTACTATTGCATCATCTTTAGAATGTTTTCTTAACTTTAATTGACTGCTCCATCTTCGTTCTTCATAAAGCAGCTCTCATTCCAAATGTGGACTAGCCAAATGTAGGAGATATTGAATTCTAAGAAGCATGGAGATGCTGCCTTTTGAGCAAAGGATTTTGGAACTGCAATTGATTGCTACACACAAGTAAGCCTTTCCTTTTCTAAACTCTCAACTTCCACTTTAGGTTTAGCCTTGTGTGATTAGTCAATTTAGTTATAAGCAACCAAGCGTATTGGCTACTTCTGTGACTTTGAGTGAATGGGGTATCAAAGAATTATCTCAAATTGATTAGTAAACATCAAAATTGCACATACAAAAGAGTGTATATGAATAGAAGATCATTTTTGTTTGTGGGAGGAACTAAGGTTTTCCCTTATGTCATTTGTAGTTCATTGATGGTGGGACAATGATGTTACCAACTGTGGACGCTAGGCGGTGCATATCTTACATAATAATGACATGGAACAAGAAGTTGTTGTAGATTCTATGCAAGCCCATATGGTGTCTCCTAAGTGGTATATTGCTTCGTATCTTCAAGTAACTTGTATGTTCAGTCTTGGAATGAAGCATGACGCATAAGAAGCACTCAAAGATGGCACTAACTTGGAAACCAGAAGGAACAAAAATTGAAGGTGTATAGCTTTCTTTATATATCACAAACCTCGTTTAGGCTCATGTATGTAAACAATTATTTTTCTCTTTTGTGCTTTTTAGCTTGGTAAAATTCTTTGATAGTATTTTTGTTTAACCATTCATAGCCCTACATAATCTTGATCTTTTGGTTTGACTAGTTGTTGGATATTACCAAGGTTTTAAATTGCAGATTGCGGGTTACCGTTACTACAATTGCAATCGACCGTAATCTAAAACCATGGTTATTACTTGAACTGGAAACTCAAAGAGTGATCATAGCAATAAATATTATAGTTTTTGTCACTTCTCATGAAAAATTCAATCTCAGTAGAACTAGTTATTAGGAAAAGAATATGTAGATCAACACCATCTCATATGACCAGTTATGCACAACATATGAAACAGGTGAATCCAAAGTACCTACAAATTGATTTTCTAGAACAAGTATATATATATAAATTGTTAGTCTTGCAAGGTTCTGCACTCTACCTTCTTCAAATACCATAACTTAAATTCTTCTCAAACTCTTTTAGCTAGTTCTTGAAGAAAAACACTTATCTATAATCATTTCATAACTCTATTTTCTTCCACTAAGCAGTTCTCTCAAGGCATCATTTATAGAAGTTTAGGAAGGCACATTAAATGTGAAAAAGCCCTGATGCAGAAATGCAAAAACCATGCAAGCTAGCAAGGAATTTAGGAACCGATGACCATGTCAGAAGCTTCATGTTATCGAATGGGGGACTAATGTCGAAACTGTTTGCGTAGTTGCAGTGTTACTTATCTCGTTCGATTACTCTATTGATTCAACCTCATTTGACCTGACAATATTTGCATGCAGTAGACTGACAAATCTCACAAATCCTGGTAGACAGTTAAGCAAATCAAATTAACAAAAGAACACTAATAAACTCAAAGACACAATTATGGTATGATAAAATAACAGTTAAAAGGAACAAGGTAAGATGACATCAGAAACCAAATAATTTTCTAGTTTTACATGATAAATATAGCTTCAGAATGAACATGATAATCGTAAGTCCATAAGTTTCTAGGCAATACCGAAAGGGAGTTCTATACTTCCCCATTGGTACAGTTAATTCATTTCCAGATCAAAAAAGGCATTTCTCAACCAAATTAGTATTCAGACTCTTTAAATCTTACCTAATTGTGATACAATCCTACTGCATAAATCCAAAGAAGTGAGATGTCATAGTGTATGGTAGAATATTACAAACATGATATGAGGCAAACTAATTTGATATATGAATTTGTCACTCATAAGACAATTGTAACGCCCCAATACCCCCTTGGGAGGATACCAAGGCGCTACACACTCGTTTCTCGCTTACACTCATTCTTTAATAATTTCGTTAACTGATTTGCGAAAGCGTTTACCAAGTTATTACTCATGCAATTTCCATTTTCATACATTGCGCGGTGGAAAACAATTTAAAACACATACATTGAAATCAGAAGTTAATAAACATGCTTTTTCATTCCTTTGAAACACCATCGTTATCATTTACAAATACAAAAGA
>JAOQMM010000001.1:3428420-3440879 GCA_027563515.1 Erythroxylum platyclados
GAATAGGTCAGAAGTAGTATAAAAATATAGTAATGATTATGTAAGATACTTTGGACATCTCAATTCAAAGGATCACTTATACATTCATTATAATCAGAATTTTCATAGACATATGAGTAATGTTTCAAATAGATTTTTCATATATGATTAGTTTAGAGAAATTATTTTCTAACAAGTACATACATGTTTGTTTGAATATCTCTATACTTTAGTACATGAGATCGACTATTTCTTTCATAAAGAAGAAATATAACATGTTCTAATCTTTTTACGTTCTATTAATGTTCAATTTAAGTAGAATGATGACTAAAAATAATTTAGGGACAATATTAAATGCAATATAAATATCATAATTTCATTTACAATATATATTTATCTTATAGACTTTATTACAATTAATATATATATAATATGGTTAAATAATTATGTCATTAAAATACAACCAATCAATTGATTAAAGGGTATAAACCAATATTTAATTCAGTGAAACATTAAGAAAATTTGACATAGTTAAAAGATTTGTTTATTTGAAGTTCAATATGTGAAGGTTTTAAAATAATGAATTTCTCTTTTACTACAATCAAAACTTAGGGTTTAATATATATTTTAGTGTAAATTTTGAAGTTTAAAATGCTTGTCTATCTTTTTGTATTCAATTGAATTTGTTCAAGTGAATTGATATTGGAAACAAGAAAGTTTACGCTTTGTGATCCAAAACTAATAGCATCAAAGTAAGGTGGCTTCAAGAAATAATGAACTCCTCTTAAAAGAGTCGATGCTGTATCGGCTGTAGCATTGAAAGAGTTCAATCATATTAAGATAAAGAAAATATTTTTTGAAATAATAAAACTATATATATAATGAGTTGATTGCTTTTACTGTCAACAAGTCAACGCTGTATCATCCACTTCCTGCCAAGGAGCCTTTTGCGTCCTAATGGAAAACAACCCATTGGATAAAACTTCATCAACACTTTGGAATCGGGTTTCTACAGAAGAAATAAAGGAAATATCAACGCAGAGAGCCACTCAATCAGCTTTAAAAATCATAACTAATTTTTAGGTACATATTTAAGGGGCAAACTGGACCACAGCAAATGGGTAGGTCGTTATGGAATATGTAATGGGTTCCTAATCTATCTTCAATGCTGCAATGAGTTAGGCCCAGGTGTAATGCAAGGACTCTCTCTAATCTCAGACTAACTCTTCGCTTGATCCAATTTCAAGGTTTGGTGAAGAGATCCTCAACTCGTTCGTCAGCGGTGTCACATAAGGCCTTGCCTTCGGGCGACAGTTTTAACTTGGAGTTCTTTTTGGCTCACTAGACATTGCTTTTTGGAAGCTACACCTACAACCAGCTTGCCTTACCTCTTTGTTTTTCTGTCTCTCTCTCTTTCAGCGTAAGGGAATTATAAACCCCTCTGTGGAAAGTACCTTTGCAACTGTTGAAGTTGCTTATTCGTAGTTTCCTGATAACTGCAGCTAAGTAGATGGAAGTAACATAGTTCTGGAAATGCATATCTAGAGGGCTGTTGAGCCTACGTATTTATGGGAGATTTGTTCGTGGACTGAAGTAGGTAAGCTGTAACCTTCGCATATTCAAGTCTTGTACTCTTACTCAGGGACTTGTTTCTCAAGGTTACTTGCACGCCTCTGACTTGGATCTCATGTCAAAAGCAAGGAGAAAGATGGCATTTTTAGTTTGAAGGCCTCTTTAGTAATCGTCGTGATTGTAAAGTTGAGTTAATGTGACTGTTACTTTTTTTAATCTGTTGACTTGGGTTTCTTGAAAGTGCGTAAAGGTATAATCTTTATATGTTGGTTGTGTAGCTCAAATTCTGAGTTGGGTTTGATCTGAAAGAAAGGAATATTGTGATCTTCGAGATTGTAACAACCTGGGACAGCACTGTCATACCTGGGAATTATCAGAAAAGTGACGGTGTTTAACTTGGATAATTAAGTTTGTGGTGTTTGAGGAGACTGATTGACTAAGATGCCTTGCATTCGATGTCGGATTAAGAACGGAGGTGGTCACTTGGTCCACCACCACTACATTGTTTCTTTGATTTCATCGTCGTCTTCTTCTTCCTCACCTCTTCCATTGCCAGGTGATTATCAGAAACAGTCTTCTGGAGGCAAAATAAGCCCCGCTATACTGTTTATAATAGTCATTCTAGCAGTTGTGTTTTTCATATCTGGTCTTCTCCACTTGCTTGTTAGATTTCTAATAAAGCATAGATCTTCTTCTTCACTGTCTCAATCTAATAGACAACGTGATATGACTGGCTCTGATGCCTTTCAAAGGCAATTACAGCAACTCTTCCACCTTCATGATTCAGGGCTAGATCAAGCTTTTATCGACGCCTTACCAGTGTTTCTCTACAAGGAAATTATGGGCCTAAAGGAGCCATTTGATTGTGCTGTTTGTCTCTGTGAATTTTCGGAGAACGACAAGTTGAGATTGCTTCCCTTGTGTAGTCATGCCTTTCACATTGATTGCATAGACACATGGTTGTTGTCCAATTCAACTTGCCCTCTTTGTAGGGGTACCCTTTTCACACCAGGGCTTCCCTTTGAAAACCCTGCCTTTGACTTCGAAGAACAAAGAGGAGAAGAAGAAGGACACTCAACCAATGCGACAATTGGGATATCTATAGGACAAAAAGCTGGAGAAAGAGAAATAGTCAATTCAAGAAGGGTTTTTTCTGTTAGACTTGGGAAATTCAGAAGCTCCAATGGTGCAGTAGAGAGAATAGAGGGAGAGACCAGTAGCAGTAACATGGACGCCAGAAGGTGTTACTCAATGGGGTCATATCAATACATTGTGGCTGATATGAATTTGCAGGTCACCCTGTGTCCGAGCACTGGTCCTGGCACTGGTGACATTAACATTGCGAAATGCAGAAATGGACAAATTGGGAATTCAGGAATTGATGGGGATGTTGATGGGAAGAAAATCAACATCAGAAGTAAAGGTGAAAGTTTTTCAGTTTCCAAGATATGGCAATGGTCCAGGAAGGGTAAATTCCCCAGTTCATCTTCAGAAAGTCACATGGGTCCTTCAGTTACTGAGGGTATGCCATGGAATCAAAGAGCTCAGTGCAGTTGAAGGTAACTTGCCATCTGTTGTACTTATCACATTGATTAATTGGATCCAATTATCAAAGCTTTCTTTTTGTCTTTTACTTTCCCTTTTGCATTGATTATCAATTCTTTTCTGCAGTGCAAGGTTATGTGGGTTGTGCTTCCTTTTTTGTACACTTGAAAAGAAAATGTGAATGTGCTTTAGCATGACCAGCAAATTTCCATTCATCAACAGTCCTGACAGATGCTCCTCTTTTTACTGAACTTTAGGTCTTACGACTTTACTTACACTTTCCTAGGACCTATTTACCACATCTTGTGTCTAAATTCGGAGGGGGATATCTTTTTCTTTTTGGTTCTGTCACGAGCTCATGCACTTCATTATGGACTTAGCGAGTGTATCCATGATGATGCATGCCTAGATGTTTCTTTGGAACATATATATATATATATATATATTTTGTAAGGGGAGTCAAATCAAATGTTTCTTTATGTAGGGCATTGAATTTGTCTAGCCTCCCATTTTCTCAAACACCCTTTTTTTTTTCCCTTCCTCGGTCCAGGATCGAATGATCGTGGCGTATCCACAAAAAGTGGTTATAGGGACTCTTGTGAGGAGGGAGGAGCCATTATTTGAAAGGTGGACATGATGAGTGAAGTTGTGGTTAGTGGGGACTGGATGCAATGATACCTGTCAAACACCTCACTCTTAAGTCACTTTTACATGGCATGGGAACTACAGTCACAGGCTACCGATTCTTGATATCGTACGCTGCTTGACCATTAATCTTGTGGTTCGGTTAGTAACTTGACATGTTGCAATAGACAAGCTAACAACTCCGATAGTTGCAGTTTATTATTAACAATCTGGTATGTGAAATGGTGTTAGGAATTAGGATATTTGCAGGTTATGCTGTCCTGTCGTACGTAGTTTTCACTCGCAATTAGTAACAGTTGTATGATGACTGTTGCTATGTAGTGTCTCTGCAGAAGACACCATTACAAACAGGGGTGTCCATTTCTGTTGTTATCATCACATGTGCAAAGCAGGTAAAAAGGACGAAAAATCAGTAGTTGGTAGGTTAAGATCATATTCAAAAATCATAATAATACCAACTCCTCATGCCACATTCGTCAAACGATTCTGTCTCTTTCACGCAAGGGCAGGGCTTGAAGCTGAAGGCGTCAAAGATCACTTCCATTAATTATTAAAGCTACAGAATAAGAAAAATGTGGCACATCACCCTGTTTATAATATATACTTATCCTTAAGATTCATGATTAACGGGGCTTCAAATCATTTTTACCTTTTATCATTAGTTGGTGTGGTCAACTTATAATAAAACACTTGGACTGAGCAAATGAATCAATTCAGACATGAAAATTACAAAAGCAGGGTCACTGTTTCGATTCCAAATTAACCCTTTAATTACGTCTGTGTTTGATGATCATCCCTAGAACGCAAGAAATAGCACATTCAAAGTTTCAAATATGACAGGAATGCCTTTTCTATGAGCCCAAATGGCAAAACCTCAAATTCTCATGATTCCGTACAAAAACATTTTGTAATAATGTACACAAATAAATCTGAAAAAGAGAAAAATGTGAATGGTGAGGAAACCTGGAGATATCTCAGACTCAACCAAAATCTCATGCCAACGCCGGGCAAATGGATGACTAGAATCAAAAGCGTGACTATAAATACAAAAAGTGAGAAGCTTCTCAATGGGCCGGGAAATATTTGGAGCTCGAACAAGGAGATGCTCGATGAATTAAGTTCATAAATCTTGGGGGAAATTGTTGATTTGGCCTTCCTCCAATACATCTTTGCCATTCATCTTGTAGCCTATTCTTATTCGCATAACAAGGGATTTCTGAGAATAATAGAGGCTTTGTGAGAAAGCAACAAAAGAACTTGTAAGAAGCAGACACGACAAGAAGCCTATGAACCATCCGAAGCATTGGATGTTATTAACAGATAAAATAACCATTAACGCAGTTTTGCCTCCAAGAAACTGGTCAAAGAAAATTGAAGTTGACATAATACTAGAAAATGAACAATATGGCAAAGCTTCTTCATCTTAACAAAATTCCTAGATTCCGTGAAAAAGTTCTCCACTGCAACTCTTTAAATGGGGTAATATCATTTGACTTGCCACTGCCTTGATCAAATAATGCTATGAAGTTTAAAAGAATAATAGCCATTTTTTTGGAAGGTAAGAATAACAATTTTAAAATTTAAGCAAAAACTTGTACCTTGCCATGTTGACTATTTGTGACTTTCAAGCTTTGTGTTATGGACCCATTACCACTGGCAGGTAGTGTATTGCCGCTAGCAGGATCCAAGTGCAGTTGAAGAAACTGTAAACCACAAGAGATCAGAAAGCATGCTGAGATAACCTAAAATTTCCAGTTCCTTGTATCTTTTGTCTGTCATATAGGAGGTCAAAATAAATGCCAACCCACTAACAATTAATAGAACGAGCTTCAAGTCCTAAGTTCCTAAATGTTAACTCAGTGTGTTATTGTACACAAGAGAACCAGAATTCAAAGAGCAGGAAAATTCACCAGATAAAGATAGGGACATTACATGACAATAACGTAAGATCTAGTCATTTAGAAAGTAAGCTACCATCTGGCATTACCTTGGGTACTGCCGCCTGGAAAATAAAATCTGTGAAAGGATTAGGGGACAAGTTTATGAAAGTTGCTTGGATAATCGTTGTCTGTTGGCTTCCAGAAGGCTTTGAAAAGTCAAATGACATCTTCAAGTTACCGCTCTCAAATGCAACCATAGATGGATGAAGTGAACCATTATCTTCTGCTGATCGAAATTCATCCAAAATTAATAATCAAGCAGTATTAAGTAACCAGCGTAAGTTGAAGAGAAGCTGACCAGGTTTTGATGGGCTAGGATCAAAGCCGTCCATCAAATCCATCATAGGAGAAGTACCAGTGGAAGAAGTGGACTGAGTGAGAAGTGGAGATGGGGATGAAAGTGAATTTACAGTCGCTGTTGGTGTTTTGCTGTCTTGACCAGATGATAATATATCAAGTGCAGATGAGCTGTTTTGAGCAGGAGGTGTTCCAATAGACAGTAGATCAAGAAGAACATCTGTGCCAGCTTTTGGAGCATGGCCTGACCCTAAGATTGCAGAGACAACGTAGAACCCATATTAAGCTTCACATAAGCCACATGCAAGAATGTTCCAGCTAGAAACCTAGGGCAGGCAGTTTCAATGGTGTAAAAGGCCAAGGACTTAACCCATTCAAAACTAACCTGCTTTTGTTGAAGGTGCTGATAAATCAACGCCAAGAAGATCATTAAGAAAATCACCACCAGAAGGACTAGGACTAGGAGCAGGAGTATCATCTGAAAGATCAAGTAGATCTACAAGAGGAGCTGCAGAGGGTTTTGCGACTCCATTTGGAAGATTTACTGAAGCCCCACCAGAAGTGGAGACAGCAGTTGGTAAAGAACCAGCCCTTCTTCCACTAAAAGTAGCCTCATCCAGAACAGGCATCCTTTCAACAAGTGTAGACCTGCATAAACTCATCCATCAGTTTCACAATTCCAGAAATTTCCACAACCAAGAGTCATGTAAACTAATGAGTAAAGTATCATGCACCTTATATTCTGATGCTTCTCAACAATAGAACTGAATTCGAGGGATCTTTGCTGCAGTTCAAGCACAAGATTGCCTTTGTATTGGCTGATGATGTCCTTGACCGTCCTAAAAATTTACAGAAGACACAATGGTATGAGATCTTCGGTCTGCCCACAGATACCGAAACATCTTTTGAGGAGTCATAGTTCTAAGTATTAGTTCATTTAGAAAGCCCACAGTCATCAAATCAAAACTAACAGTGCAGGCACAAACATGCAAAGAGAATACTAAACTCGAGTCTATAAAGTGATCAATGTAATATTCAATGCACCAAAATTTAAACAATTTGCATTCTCTAGAAATATTTATCAAAAAGTGACTGGACATCTCTTTCCATTGAATAATTACGTTTGCCACTTATGCACATAAATCTTCAAATGTTTTCAAAGAGTTCTGCTTGTGGATTTACAAGAAATGTACATAGAAACTCTTTAACAGAACATAAAATATAGTTTTTATTGTTTTAGTTCTCTGAAGGTGTATCAGGTTCGTAAGCTAGATCTGATGTCGGAAGAGTAGATGATAAGCTATTTTGCATCAATTTCAGTGACACAATGAATTAACTCCCACGGTTAAAATTTTGCAGGGTTACAAGCAATGTGTGTTTCAATATTAACACAACTTCAAAAGATGTTAACTCACTGGGAACAAGATGGGAACCGAGAAGAGAGTTTTAAAAGAGCAATCAAAGCCATTGCTTTTGTAGTGAGATCTGAAGTATGACGCTTCAAAGCAATCCCAACAGCATCCACAGCATCAGACTCTGTTACCTGCTCAGAGA
The DNA here is from genome assembly GCA_027563515.1 of Erythroxylum platyclados. Taxonomy (NCBI): domain Eukaryota; kingdom Viridiplantae; phylum Streptophyta; class Magnoliopsida; order Malpighiales; family Erythroxylaceae; genus Erythroxylum; species Erythroxylum platyclados. The sequence goes on from JAOQMM010000001.1 coordinate 3,435,953, forward strand.
CACTAAATTTTAGCCAGCTGTTAAATGAGACATGGATGGAGGAAGAATGAGAGAGCGTTGATAAAGGAGCTAGTAAAGATACATGTTATTCTTTCTTTATTTATTCACATTCAAAATTTACCCATTTTCAAGGGACAACTTGACAAGCTAGTACAAGAAGCATTTGAAGAAGGTTTAGGTAAACTACAAGGTTCACCATTTGACTTTATTTAACCATGCAACATTAGCTACTATATTGTGTAACTCTTGACATGCAATAACTAATGAGTTAATTATGAATTGAACAAGATGATCAGTAAATCTGGTCATATAAAAGAATCGATATCATGGAAGAAGTCCATATAGCATTGCAAATTCAAATTTCTTTAAATTTATTCTTCACAAAAAGCTTAAGTAGATTTTTAGTACATAGCCAAAGAAAAAACAGTAAAAGCACAACTCTAACTGCACACATTTAAGGGAAAAGATTAGATACATCAATCTTATGCGTACCCCTCCAAATTGGACAGGTTCAGAAGTAGGAGATCCACAGAAAATTCTTTAAAATAATATACATGATAGTGACATACAATATTTCAATACTTTTAGGTTTAGAATAAGACTTCATTGGACATCCAAACAAATGACAGCCCTATGTCTCAAATTAAATTACTTTTATTTGCCACCATAAGTAGTTAAGTCATTAAGATTCAACTCACAGTCAAAGGTTCCTCTATGTCAAGCACTGCATGATTATTGACCAACATTTCACCATATTCTCCAATGCACCAAACTGCCACTCGAACAAGGCTTTCCTGAGAAAATATTCAGAGGAGAAAAATATCAAGTGTCAACAGACAAAAATTGTTGACAAAAATATTCTTTCTCTAAGCAGTAACATTTTCAAGTTAAATACCATTTTGATCAAGTTTAAAACATTGTATACCTGTTCAGTGGATGTCTGGAATGCTCTGTACAATTGCCTAACTGTATACCCATGGAGGTCAGAAGCATTGCTTATCACCATAATGAGAGCATGCCATATTTATCTTTTACATAATTTCCAGCCTACTAAGCATCAAATTAGGATCAGAAGTTTATCAAAATAAGATTACCTACACTGAGGAAGGGAAGCAGAAAGCACTACAAAATCAATGTCATGTATAAAGGATCTATCTCTTAACCACTTCACAATGTGAAAGAGAATAGTGGGGATCCATCTAGAAAATGCCAAGTGCAAGCACACTATTTCAACAGTCCAGAATTCCATCAACATGGAGGGCTAATAACGAGAAAATTATCACCAATGAGAATATAAATAAGGGTTGTGCAAGTATCATGTTTAAAATTAGCAGGTAGGAGGCTGATTGGGAAAAGAATCCACATGCACTAAGTGATTGAAAATACACCAATAAACAGAAAGGAATAGATATAGCAACACATACATTGAGAATGACACCTCCTTAGAGCTTGAATAGAAGTAATGTTAAAGAAGAAGAAGCACTGACGACATAATTATGCTTACCTCAGTAAGGACCTTGAGCATCTGATCAATGTACCAAATTTTCTCAGGAGCAAACCTAAAGCATTAAAAAGCAATAGATCAATGCAATTAATGATGGAACTCAAATTTGAACCAAGTATCAAACACCCAAGAGGCACATAAAACAATTGATATTTCAATTGATGAACTTCACAACTTACTTTTCAACTATTGAGCAAATTTTGGCAGTAAGATCACCCTTAAATTCTTGGTCGCTTACTTCTAAATACTCTATTAGCTCTTTTGTTAAAGGCTTAACATTGCTCTCATTCACTAGAAGGTAAACAAGTTCAAGAGATCTTTTTCTAATTGAAGCATCTGAATCCTGAAAGGAAAAAGATCCAGTTACAATGTTCTCAAGTTTGAAAGATAGAAGCTCAACATTCTGATGATGGTAAGTAGTACAATAAATGCAGTAGACTGCATCATATACATGTAAAATATAATAATTAAAAGAAGTTCAAACGAATGCAAAAACTTTCCAGTAGACAGTCATAGTTATCATGAAGATTTACCATGGCTGCAATACCCAATGTTTTTAAATCAATTTATGGATTACTTGATGTTCATTTACAGCAGTTTCAAATATTAGAGTTATTTTGCAAGATGATTTCTTAGGAGTTCAAAATTGGAGCAACCAAATCATACCTTTACACATTCCAAAATTGTTGCCCTGTGTCTCTGCACTGCTTGAGCATCTACTGAAACAGCTCTCATCAGCATATTTAGTGCAACATATCTGGAATGTGTATGATATTAGATTTGTTTCAGTAGAAAAATCAGAAAATATATGCTCTCAAAACATGCCATATAGGATTTGAAAAAGAAAAATAGCCCTTTCCTCCATAACTCCTCCCTTTTCCAGCATTGCACTCACAAAGTATCACTTGTCTAAATTGTCATTTGCTTTCTAATGGAAAGTTTCATGGCTTCATAGGACAGCACAAAGTATACAGATAAAGAAGAATAATCAACTCCATAAAAGCACATCTACAAGAGGCCTCCAAGGTTAGTATAGTCAAGATTAATAGAGGTTCAGTGAGTAGCCTAGTGGTTTTCCCAAGACAAGAGGTCCTGAGCCCAAATCCTTGCTTGGGATAGGATTGAGAATTGGGAGGAATACATCTTATTATGTAACCCACTCTTATCAAAAGAGACAAAATTAAAAACAAGAAAGCAAGAAAGCAGCAACATGGAGATATAATTCCTATGAATAGAAGTATATTTTACAAATTGACAAAGTTCATTAATAGACAATAATTGTCAAAAGAGCAAAAAGAAATGGCCAATTAAAAGACTGAAAAAATTACAACCTGATGTTGTTGTCACGATTTGACAAAAATCTTCCCAAGATATTGATAGCAAGGACTCGTAAGCCTCCACTGTCTTCAATGCTCATGATAGTCTCAACACATTCGTATAAAATGGCATTCCCCGCATTTTTGTTGGACTCAGTTTTTGTTGCCACCTAACAAGAATACCATGCATAGAAAGAAAGACTGAAGCTCATCAATCTTTGGCCCAGTTAAATTTGAAAGGAACCACAATCATGAAGAATCATACTAGTGATGATAAAGTCATGCACTAGCCAGGGATCATAAGGGAAGGCCCAAGAAATATATTTTTGGGGATAAGCGACAGATTGAACAGCAACTGTTAGGGAAGCTGTTAGGGAAGCTAAGGATCTATATCATTGGCTCATCAGGATGCAATGTTATCCTTTACAGATGTTACTGCAGAAATGATTATATGGATCCTTTATTCCCATTCCAACTCAAACTTAGAATTTATTCCCCTACTCCCACTAAAACATCACTATAAATGGGAATCAAATTGTTAACTGGCAGTATAAGAACTCAAAAAGAACTGTATAAAACATATGGTTCAATTCAACAAAAAGAAGGGCAAGAAGCTTCATATAGCCCCATTTTGCCAGAGTCTATATCCAACCTTCATTCTACTAGCCGTCATTAAATGGAGTGAAACTCAACCCATTTAGGACCCAGGCTTCCACAAAACACCATTGGTTTGACATTAATCCCTATTAAAATATAATTCAACCTTAGAAAAAAACATTCTTCATCTCAACAGAGATGGCAATTAACTCAATAATCAACATATGCTAGAAATATAAAATTGGTTGGAATAGGAAAAATAATTACATATCTAACACTAATAGCAACTGACCTGTGCTAGTATGTCGTTCATAATATCACTAACATCAGAATCTCCTTGGCCTAATACGCGGAGAAGTTTCAGCAATCTGATATGAAGAAATGGATCCGTAATGCCAGCAACGTCATACTCAGGTGAATATGAACTGTTTGCAAGGTCCCTTAGATTTCTGACCAAACCATCCGTGCATTTCTACAATAGTAGTATTAAATCTCGTGATAATTGGGCAAGAGAAAACTAATCAAACCATCACATCAACCTTTTGCCTACATTGAATGGCTGCAACTACACACGATCATTTTGAAAAATAAGAATGCAAAACATATACCTTTCTAAAATATTCAAGTGCTTCTGGACTGACTTTACATAAATCTGTACAAAGTTGAACTCCTGTTATTAGAACTCCATGATGCTTTTCTTTGAGCAAGGAAGCAGCATGATTTATGAAATTTTCAGCCAGATCCGGGACCTTCTTTATTATCCGTATGGAGCATAAAGCCGCCTATATTCAAGAAAGAACTTTCAATTTGCAAGAACATGAAAACAAAGTGAAATTTTCACGAAAAAAGAAAAAGAAAAATCAAATAAGCAAGAATGGCTTCTCCAAATTGCTAGCAAAAGAATTGCATTATTCTACTGGAGAGTTGGCGCAATAGTCACTACAACAGTCTTTGCTTTCAATTTGTGCACTTGCTTCAACCTCATTATGCCATAAAAGTTGACAAATTGCAAACATATGTAAGCTAAGTTACAGTCGAGAGATGTGTTGCAAAAGGAGTATGATGATATTACCATAACAAACTCACTTTTTTACGGATATTTGGATCCCGAAACAGCAGCAATCGTTCCACTTCAGGAGCAAGATCACGAGCCATTTCAGCCGAACATATATTCCCCAATGCACAAAGAGCAAGTCCCACAATATATTGGTTAGAGTGATTGAGATCTCTGCAAACAAGTCAAGGCTACTACAAAAGAAAGGGTGGTGGCACATTAGCTACAATCTGCATCTGCGTGTTCATAAAAATTAAAGTTCTTTCATAGTTGAAAATTGCAGATAACAACACTATAGAAAAAGGGATACTGTTTTAGCGAGTTGGTGACCAACATAAGAACTTCTTGTCGCTCGTCCAGAAGCAACATGAGGCCCAAGTATCCAATTCTCTTCTCAGGAAATCCGGCGGAAGCAATCAGCTTGAGGCACTCCATTTGGCCGAAGTGCGAGATCGG
>JAOQMM010000001.1:3440908-3451561 GCA_027563515.1 Erythroxylum platyclados
TATATAAGGTACTATAGTCACATATCTGTCAATAATACTATATGGGTACATTTGGCTATTATATATAGTAATAATAGGCGCGCTCCTCTGCGGCAGTTTTGCAAGCACGAATAGACCGAATCATGTCCCTGCAATATTCAAATCAATCATACAAATACTGCCAAGTTAATTCTTGTAACAGGAGACACCAAACAAGTAGAGAATAATGGAATTGAAGTGACCTGAGACGCGTGCCGGAGGAGAAGGGATTCATGATTGGGAGGAGAGCTTTGATGGATCCGGCAAAGAGATCTGAAATGAAAAGAGACTTGGATCTGATTGATGGACTAGATAGAGAATAGAAAACTGAGTGATTTTTTTTTTTTTTATGTTCTATTTTCCCTCTCTCTCATACTCAGTCTCCCTCCTCTCCTCTCCAGTGGAAGGAAAACAAAAGATGTTTGTAGTGTTTTATTTCTTACAAGTCAAATTAAGCTCTTAACTTGTTTATATTAGGCTCCATGTTAGTCTTAAATAAGATTAAAAATGTGAGCTAAAGTTTAGGTTAATTTCATGAAAATGACAATAGTCATATTGGTCTAATTCAGACTGTAATGTATTGTCTAAGGTTTTATAAAAAGTACTCATCTTTGTTGAAATAGGACTAATATGGCTCAACCTTCCACAAACTCTCCTACTGCAACCCCAGTAGTGCCTTTTCTTTGATAAGTAAACTACATTGGTCTCAGTACGATGCTTTTTATCGGTTTTATGCAAATTGCCGCTCCAGGCAAGAGAACAAACTTTTAAGGACTAATATGAAGTTGGTTTTGTTTATAACCTCAAATTTTATCTAGTTATGTTAATAATCGGATGTTATGGTGATTGTGAATTGGATCTCCATCATCAACAGACTAGCCTTCGAGACAATCTCATTTGGGACTCCTGAACTGTCCCAGATACAATCTCATTTGTTTCTTCATAACTCCGTTCATAGTATGCAAGGGAGATGAAAGATTGATATCTTTGATGATGATGATGTTGATAATCACCATCCCAACCACTATATAAACCTCCACCTTGGCGCCATTGATGAATCTTTTATGCATCATTTGACAATGGAAGAACAAGCCTTTCTTGTTGTTGGCATTCTGGTTTCAATTAAAGGAGGCTCATGTTTATTCGGTATCACGAAGTTGTCTTGCAGAGGCCAACTAGTTGTACGCTTCGGATGCAGCTGTTGACTTTTGCCAGCGGCTTCTTTCTGAAACCAAGAATTATACCTCCCATAATAGCTACAACACATGCTCCTATGTCAGTAAAAAGCTTGTGGAGAGATCCGAAAAAGCCTTCTTCCTACTTCACCTGCTCATATTTTGCTATGATTAATCGCGGCCTCATTGAATTCAGAGGTTTCCGGCATGTACTTGATGTAGTACCCATTGCCTTTGCAACCCGATCCTTCATAAGCAAATTATGAGATGGTTTAGAAGTGATCCCAAATTTCTCTCCAGAGTAGAGTAATACATAGATCGATGCTGAATTACTTACTTATCAAATTGAACATATAAAAATGTAGGCTTAAGTACTTTCTTATCAAACTTGCCATAGACTGCTCAAACATCTAGAAAGTGATTCCCAAGGGGAAAAAAAATTGCTAACTCAGGAGAAGGAAATGATAGCCAAGCTCTAGCATTTCCATAAATACCAATCTTTCATTTGTAGAACATGCAATGCTATATTATTAAGAGCAAAAGCCAACAGGTGATGCAAGTAACACTTACATTCTGAGAAGCAACAATTGTCCTCAATCTGTGTTACAGCAATGCCAATATGTAACCAAAGAAGCCAGCTGCAAGAAGCACAACTATCCCTGCAAGAAGAAGAAAAGATTATCAAAGCCCATCATTTCAAGAAAAAATGAAATAAAAGAAAGTATGTAAGGATAAACTTACCAATAGGAAAACCACTTCAATACTGATAATCACAATCAAAATGAAGTTGTATCTCTCTAATTGCCCTGCTTCCTCTATCTATAACGAGCAAGGAGCAATTGCTTCCAATATAAACCACTTCAAAATCATTGGAAAAAATAGCATCCTCACCTACTCCATCTACATTGCCCCCTCCACGGGGTTCATTGCCCTCCAACAATGGTTGTAACACTTATGTAAAAAATTTCCAACACGTCAACTATTATCACTAAGGACTATTGGATTCTGACAATAGAAACCTAATAAACACATTAAGGTTGCTTTCAAACACCCTTGCAGATAGTTTTATGAAGGATATAGACAAAATCCAGGAACTACCTGCATCACTGATTTTTCTTATAGCCATATTCATGGTGTCTACAACATAAATGTTTCCTCTGTCATCTTCTGTCAACCCTTTGGGATGATTCATTTTTGTCTCTCTGAGTTTTCCATCTACATGTCCAGAATAACCTTTTGCCAATCCAGCAACCAATTTAGGCCTACTGTCTGTGATTCGTCCATGGTCAACCTAGAGAAAAATAAGTAAGGGGAAGCCAATATGCAAATTATGGAGATTCACCTAATTGAAAGTTTTTAAGAAAAAGCTTAACCTAATTATTGCAACTTCTATTGTGTAGAGTAAGACATCATGTAGATGCAACTGCTTCAATTTCACATAGAGATAGGAGATTTCAAGGTTCCTAAAGCAATCCTATGACTCCAAAATACAACTCCGTTTAAGTTGAAAAGGTATATCTCCCACGTGCTTCGGATAGGCGTAATATAATTTTGCATTGTAACAACCATGTATTTGTAGTCCTAAAAGGTGCATAAGACTATTTCTTAAGGATAAATGTCAAAATCATTTTTCTCCACACTACAAAAAATAAATGTGTATCTTTTGGCATTACTTTTGGAACTGCTTTTGAGGTTCAAAAATTGGTTTGCACATTAAAACAATTTTTGCAAGTTGTTTAGGAAAAACATGCTCCTCAAAACCATGATCTTGGAAAGCATTCTCTACAATTTTCTTCATACCACGGTTTGAAGAAAAAATGCTTTTAACCAAAATTCTAATAAAATTCAAGTTTTTACATTATGTATGACTTAAGTGTAAAGTTTATTGTTTTATGGTTAATAATTTTACAACAGTTTGTCAACAACAATCCCAAGTGTGCTTCCATCAAATACCGTCTCTACAGTATACCCACTCTCAAACTTCTTCATCGAGTGACCAGAAATTGCTACGCATACAATCCCCACTAGATTAGAAACCTCAAATACCATTGCAGGCGAATGCATTTGAACGTAAGAACTGCAATCATCATGTTGAAAGAGTAATTTGCGAGTAACAAACAAAAAGATCTAGACCTGTTTTAGGTGGCCTTGAGGGACCATAAACATTACATGAAAGTAGACACAGCACTGGAGAAAAACCCCACTCACAATCTCTGTAAATAAACAATACTAATAAAGAAACTTCACTTGACTCAGCAAGTTCAAAGCTTTTGAGCAACATAGATCAAAAGGAAAATCACACTCAAATACATAATAAAAATAACAACAGTAACTCACTTTCAAGTGTAGTAGTATGAGAAGCTGAAGAGACATGGCCAAGAAGTAGGAAAAAAGTGACACCAAGAAAGCAACAGGTTCTTGCTCAACACCTGCATTGCTTCTATTATCAAAGAACAACCATAGAGAATTCAAATAGAAAGATTCAAGCTTTGTGTCAACTCCAAATTCCCAAGTTTCATACATGGGTTTTGAGTGAAAAAGGAGTGAACTTTGGTTTAAAATGAGGACTAAAGAGAGATACCCAAAAAAAAAAAATCAAGTTGTTATGAGCTAATTTGGCTTTGGACCAAAGTTAGGGTATTTTCTCAAAAGTAAGGAATGAGAACAGAAGATATGGAGAAAGTTGAAATGAGACAAAGAAAAGAGAGGAAAAAAGGGAAAAAAAAATTGAAAAAGTTAAGAGATACTCACATCCCATCTGATTTATCTTATCTAGTTGGTTAGTTAATTAGCAGGCAAATCCAACTTGTTCAATAAGATAAATTCTCAGGTTTCGATATATGTCATACTTTCAAATAAACTAAGACAATCATTCATAATTTTAATAACTTTCTCATTTGACTCTAAATAAGGTTGGACACAATTTCCTCTTCTAACTCATTTTAGAAAAGCCTAGAATTATCCTAATGATTATTTAAGAGTTGTCACGATGAGCTTACTACAAAGTTCATGCTTGCTCCGGAAAATCGCCTTTGCCAGCATATCAATATCATTCTTATTTATGTGAATCTTTTTCAACTACAATTGTTATTTCTCAATTACAAATCTCAACCAATGATACATGACATCATTGTGCATGGTGCAAGAATAATACATATAATTTTTTCTCAAATTAATAACACTTTGTCTGTTACAAAATACTATATAATCATCTTGATTCACATTCATTTCTTAAAGGAATTGTTTCAATCGAAGCATTTTCTTACCTGCTTCCACAATAGCTACATACTCCATTTCGATTGTAGATAAAGCCATAAACTATTACAACTTAGATTGTCAAGAGATGGCTCCCCTTGTAAATTTGAACAAGTAACCGGAAGTAGATTTCATGTTATCAAGATCTCAAATCATGGTTGCATCTATATAGCCCTCTAAAATTGACTCCCCATAGCTGAAGCACAAGCTTCATTTAAAAATGCCTAGTAAGTATCTTAAGATCTATTTCACAGCTTCCTAGTGAACCTTTCCTGGATTGGGCAAGTACCTACTCATCAACCCAATAGCTTATGTTATATTTGGTCTTGTACATATCATTGCATACATCAAGAAACCAATAAAAAATGAGTATAGAACATAAGACATACTATCTTTCTCCTTTTCAATTGAAGGGCAAACACGCTTGCTCAACTTAAAGTAAGGTGCTAGTAGCGTGCTAACTAGCTTAACATGTTTCATATTAAACCTTTCTAACACCCAGTCAATATTTGTGACAACCATAGTTTCCTATTTTTCCTATCCTAAGTTATTTCCATGCTCAAAATCTTCTTTGCAAAGATTAAATCTTTCATGTTTAGACAAGTCCTCCTTCAACTTGTAAATTATCCCAACATGTTGTCCCATTATCAGTATATCATCAACATACAAAACAAGAATAATGAAGTTTTCATCGGTAAACTTCTTGAAATACAAATAAGAATAAAAAAAATCTTATAAACATTCCCCGTCATAAACAAATCAAACTTTCGATACCACTATCTTAGTTCCTGTTTCAGCCCATACAAGCTCTTCTTTAAGTTACAAACCATATTCTCCTTACCTTGAGTCTTAAATCCTTTTAGTTGCTCCATATATATCTCCTATTCCAAATCTTTATGCAAGAAAGTATTTTTCATATCCAATTGTTCAAGTTTAAGATTTAAGCTGATAGTTAGACCCAACATATTTAGTATGGAAGTCATGTGAACCACTAATGAGAAATTTTCATCAAAGTTGATGCCTTTCTTTTGGTTGAATCCCTTTACCACTAGTCTTTCCTTATGTTTCACTAGTATGTCACCATCCTTCTTTATCTTGAATAACCATTTATTCTTTAATGCTTTCTTGCCCTTTGGAAGTTTCACCAGCTTATAGGTTTCATTTTTCTATTGGGAATTCATTTCCTCATGCATAGCTGCGAACCAAAGATCTTTATCTTCATGTGACTTTACATCTTGCACATTTTCACATTCCCCCTCAATAGTAACCAAGAGGTATTCTATACTTGGGTACCTTATACAAGGCCTTTTTGCTCTAAATGACCTTCAGAGTTGAACATCTTCTACCATCAAACCAGGTTGCTCCCGTGCTCATCACTTTCATTAGCCTCATCTATAATATCATCTGGATGTGACTCATATAGCTCATCATTATCAGGTAGAACCTGATCATTAACATTATGCGCCTGTTCACATTCTTCGCTTCCTTCACTTGTGGGTTGGTTAACTGAAGTCGAAATAGGGGAAACATTAATGGCACCGTAGGATGAACTACTGAGAGTAGTTTTACCACCTTTAATGAGGTCAGCACGTATCTCATGCTCATGAAATACTAGGTCTCTACTTTTGACAACTTTCTACTTTTTTGGGTCATAGAGTCTAAAATTAAATTGTTTATCACCATACATAACAAATATGCAAGGAACCATCTTCAAGTCAAGTTTTAGTCTCTGCTCTTTAGTTACATGTTTAAACACCTTATATTTAAATACCCTCTGATACTTATAAGAGGGTTCTTTCCCTATCCCACATTTTCTCTAGAACATCGTGACCCAATGGGACTAATGGTGTTGAGTTAATCAAGTAAAGAGTTGTTTTGACCGCTTCACCCTAAAACATTTTAGGAAGCTTAGACATTATGAGTATACATAGAACCTTCTCCATAATTATTATGTTCATTCTCTCGATAACACCATTATGTTCGAGTTTTGTCTTTTGGTGACCCACGTTATGCCTCATATTGTAATTCTCAAACTCCAAGGTGTGTTCCCCTGAGTTTTGCCTTTTGGTGACCCATGTTATGCCTCATATTGTAATTCTCAAACTCCAAGGAGTGCTCCCCTCAGTTATTAGTTCGAAGACACTTCAACTTTTTCTCCTTTTCTCTTTATATCATGACATTAAATTTCTGAAAAACTTCAAAAAATTGGCTCTTTGTCTTCAATATGTAAACTCAAGTTTTCCAATTTGCATCATTAATAAAGGTAATAAAGTATCTATTTCCTCCTAATGACTCATCTTCAATAAGACCACAAACATTTAAGTATATCAACTCCATTTTTTCCATTTTCCTTCATAGATCTCCTACTGAAAGAGACCTTATGTTTTTTTTTTCTACCAATCAATGATCACATGGATTAAGAGGAACCAAATTATTTGCCAAAATAAGAGATTTACCAATTAGCAGCTTGACCTCTTTTTTCACCCAAATATCTCAATTGTCGATGCCAAAGATTAGGATATTTTCCTCTACTGCATAAACTTCTCCACTATATACCTTCAGGTGTGTCTTATATAATATGCAATACAACTCTCCACGGGTAATTGTCATTGCTCCCTTTGACAACTTCCACTTTTTATCCCCAAATGTGTGTTGATACCCTTCATAATTGAGTGCATTAGCTGATAACAAATTTAGGTATAAGTCAGGAATATGTCATACATTTCTTAAAGTCAACAAACATCCTACGCTAGTACCAATAATATTGGCGAAACTTTGATTACCCATATTTATATTTACAAAAGAATCGCTCTTGTAATTTGAGGAAGTATTACCTCCTTGAAACACAGTGATAGGAGGCCCATGTATTGACAAGCTACTCGAAACCTAAATCACTAACATGGAAGCATTCATTGTGGTTGCACAAATCAATGGCACCCCATTATTTGTGCTTAAGGCTGTTGCAGTTGTATTTTTATCTTCCTCGTCTTTATGATGATCTTGTTTTTTCTTATCCCTCTTCTACTTATAACAAAACCTTTTAATGTATCCAGGCTTGGTACAATAATGGTATGTCTTGATCTTTTTGTCACCTTTGGGTGTCGATCAATTCTTAGACTTGTCATGCCCCTTAGGACCTCTGCTCTTACTTCATCCCCTACTTTTTACTACAAAAGCTTGCATATTATCAACTCTCATCTCATTTCTTCTAATCTCTTCATTAAACATGTTCTCTCTGATTACATTCAAGGAGAGCACACCCTCTGGGTTAAGTTGCTGACAGCAACTACTAATGTCTTCCAATTATCTAGAAACAAACTCAACATGAACAAGGCTTGGAGCTCATCATAAAAAATAATCTTCATGATAGCCAACTTTTTGATAATATTCTGGAAATCATTAAGATGCTCTAATACATATTCCATATTTTAGTTTCAGATTCACAAGCCTCTTAATCAGAGAGGCCGGCCTTGATGTAGACAGTCTTCCTTTCATAAAGACCTTCTAGCTTCTTCCATAACTCAAACGAATCGGTTTCTTAGGACACGTGGTTGAATATAGTGATATCAATCCACTGTTGGATAGTGTCCAGAGCTTTTCGCTTCATCTTTTCTCGTTCTCTATTTGTTTTTTTTTTCTAGTTTAGATTGAACATTATCGTTATCAATTAGGAGCCTTTAATGGTTATTGTGTGTTGTTTCATCTTGTAGCATATGAACATATGAGTATTTTGCCTTCAATAATATTCCTTGCAAAGTGACTGGCTTCTTGTTCAAGTGAAAGGTCATCGTTAATGAGTTGCATTCCTATGGGATTAGGCAAGTCCTCAGCCATTTTACCGTTGCTTATAATTTGATGGTTTAAGAGTTCTTTATTCTAAAATTAAATGGAGAAAAATATCAGGTTCCAACAAATTAAGTTCTTCTTTTTCATCCTCTAGTTCATCCACCAAGAGACAAAAAAAGTCTCTTGCACTTATACTTACTGAGTAAAGTTCCTCACAATTGAAACATTATCTGTTTATCTTTGTTCAGACATCTCAACCTTAGACAATCTCCTTATAAGGGGTGCAACAACATTACTTCCTACTAGATGTCAGTTTTAAATTATTGCCCATCTACGTTTTCTTTTCTCGACTAGTTGTTGAATATAGAGTTAAGTGGTTTCAAAGATGCCTATACTGTTTGATGTTGTCCTATACTATTCTTTCATGATTAATTTGTATTTTCCTTTTAAAGGCTCAAGCCAAATTCATAGCAGTAAAAAGTTAACATGTTAGTTCACTTATACTGAAGTTACTCTTGTAAGGAGCGTTTGAAATTAATGTTGACATTCTTCCATAATTCCAATTTGTTTCAAGTTGATCATTTCTCCTAATGGATTGCTTGTCAGTGGGGAGGCAAATCTAAAAAGGTAGTAGGATTTGAATTAGGCCCAACTGAGTCCAAGTTTCTCCTGTTCCAATCTATAACACCAAAGTTGCACCTCTTATGTTATATGGAATGTGATTAATCTGAACTTGCCCCTTTTTTTGTCAGTTGATTGACAAAAATTTGTTTACATATACCTATATCTATATCTATATATATATATCCATCTCAAAGGATCCTCATATTTCATTATGAGAAGGAAATTCCAAGCTGTTGAAATTGGGATGATCGTAGCACCTTATGCAACAACCTAATGCTCGTTAGATGATTTCGTTAGAGCTAGCTGGTGGCTGCCCTTTTTGATCTCTTTTCCCTAGTGAAAAGGTGTAGCTCCATCAAACGCCTCAATCCTTAGATTTCATCCTTGATCTCTTGCACCTTCTTGTTGTTTTTCGAAAACTTGTGTTCTAGATCACAAGCCATACTCGTCAACTGTTGTAAATCACATATAACTTCTGAATTTGACCCCAAATTATTAAGGGTTCTCAAAAGGATCTCATTACAAGTTAACCAAAAAGTCATCTTGATTTTTCTTAGCTTTCTCGTTCTTTGAAAAACCTATTTTGAAAGCATTTAAGGTGATTTGTAAGAAATCACAACTCTTCTGTGTACGTTTCTTGATCGAAAATATTGATGATTTTTATTAAATATAATTCTCCCCTTTAAATAGATAAAAATCACAATTACAAAAATTTAAAGATACTTATTTAAGAATAAGCATCCTTATTTAAGAAAACTACTTAGCAAACAGTCTTTTTTAAATAAGAAATAATAATATTGTTTCTTAATTAATAAAAGAATATGAAAATAAAAATCTCAAAGTTCAGTAAAGAATTAGGAATACTAAAATCATTTGACCATGACTCCCCGTACTATTGTTGTTTGCCAGAGAATTTCTTTCCAATAAAGCATCCAAGACAACCAATTTCCCTGAAATTGAGTTGTTACCATGTGAAAATCAGGGGAAGAGAAATAAAAACATGCATAGATGTTTTCTGGAATTGCTCTTAAATCCTCTAGGAAATGCACTAAGAAAGCACAAGTTTATCCGTCACAGAAGATACCACCGTACAGCATATGAGCCGAGATAAGTTTCCTGAACCCAACTTGCCGTCAACCTATTAGACTTGGAGCTTGTGAAAATTTCAAAACAATGCACAGGGTTGACAGTAAGAGGGAAATATTCAATTCCTACTGCTTAAACATGGCTTCACACAACCATTTACAGTACCGTGCCGTTGTTAGATGCACCAGCTTTAAAACATTCAGAATCGTCATATATTCAGATGCACTGAATGCTTTTTCGTTTATCTGTCAAGAATGGTTCAATTGATGATTCCGATAGAATAGAAGTCAAAGTTTAGAAGTGGTATACCTATACAAGTTATGCTGTGTCGTCTCCTCATAAATAAATAAATAAATAAAAGAAAGCCACCATAAACATCTCAAAGCCTGCTGGCCAAACTGACTCCTGTTGCAACTAATGCATACACCACTTACCTCACAAATGAACCAGCTTTCCCTCCTGATATAATCTTATCTTCCAACAGCTGCCAAAATAAAAATTCACAAACAAATTGGCTGGCACTGTACAATGGTTTAGTCAATAACCAAAACTTGTTCTCTATTCCCTCGTAGAAAAGCCATAAAGCAAAATGAAGGCTGCAGAATAAAGCGAAGGTAAGCTCAGCAATTAGGAGTTATTCTAAAGCAGTCTGGATTAGACTTCTGCATCTGTTATCTATTAATGAATATTATTATTCTTAGGATCAAGC
>JAOQMM010000001.1:3451661-3465899 GCA_027563515.1 Erythroxylum platyclados
TTCATGTTACCTTTGAGTTATATTACCTAATTTTCATGAGCTTGCAGATGAGGATGCACACAAGCATCTCAAGGAGCACAAGGCCTTGAAGCAATCTCACAACATCAACTGTATCATCAAGATAATACTCAGCCTTGCTTGGCTTTAATCCAACAGTGCAAGCAAAGATCTCCGGAACAGCAGGTAAAGTTGGACCGGAAACTGTCCTGAATACGCTCTCAAACATGTCTTCATCTGATCTATCATCACCAATGCACATAACAAAATCTGGAACCTTCCCGCACTTGACCAGATTCATAAGAACCTTTTCAGCAACAAACCCTTTGCTTATGCCCTGATTTGCACGAGAAAAACGAAGTCAGAAAATTTCTGGTAAAATATATGGATGAACCGTTTGTGTCAGTAGCAAAGGCACATATGATAGTGAAGAAGGGCACATTACATATATGACAGAAAAAAGAACATTGAGAAGTAAGGGAAGTCAGATGTACCTGTGGCTTAGCTTCAACAATATGGTGGCCCCTGTTAACCACAGCTGGTTCATTTGCTAGAACACTTTCAAGATGATCCAGTAATTCTTTAGCTTGGCAAGATCCAAAGTCAGGGTCCGCATCTTGATGGTGCCAAACTAAAGCACTCTCTTTAATTTCTATGCTGGAGCCATCAGTTGCCTCGGTATAAAGTCTCATCACAGGTTCCACAATCTTTTTCCAATCAAGATCGGCAGCCAGAGGACAGATTTCCCACTCAGAAGTCTTATTCCACCTGAGAAGAGAAAAAAAAATCCTTAGACATTATCATCCTACTGATCATCCCCTCTACAGACTACCAATTTAAACCACATTACGGGCATTACCTTAAGAAATGCCCATGCTCAGCTGCTATTCCAAGCATGTCACATGAGCTTAGCCACTCACTTAGAGAACTTCTCCCTCTACCACTCACAATAAAGACAGTGTTCTTGGGATCCTTAGTGAGAGTTTGCAGAACAGAGATAACTTCAGGGCTGGGGCTTTTGATGATAGAAGATTGTGGAATGACAGTACCATCATAGTCCAAAAATATAGCTCTTCTATTTGTCCTTCTATAAGCCGGGACAATGTGATCAAGGGATAACTTCCGAAAGCTAGGAGATAGAGCCACTATACTGAAATTCAGACCAAATCCAATTCCCCAGCACCTTCTGTTGTGATGATCTTGGCATGCTCTCTCCAAATCTTGCATAAAACTGCGGGCCCAATAAGCCACATCGTGGGTACTTATGTACCGATAATGTTTCTCATGGCGTAACTGCTTCTCAGATTCTTGCATAGTGATGGCCGAACTTAAGGCATCAGCTACAGCATCAATGTCCCAAGGATTTACCCTAACTGCTCCACTTAAAGAAGGTGAGCAGCCAATAAATTCTGAGACGACAAGCATGCTTGTACGAGGAGAGTTTGATTTTATGCCCACAGCTTCATCCATGTAAGGGGTTCCTTGCCTGCAAACAATATACTTATACGGGACCAAGTTCATTCCATCCCTCACTGCATTCACTATGCAACATTCTGCTACAGCATAATATGCAGTCTTCTCATATCGAGGAACATGACGATCAATCAGAATTACTGGCTGATATAGAGGTGAACCATAAACCTCATTGATCCTTCTGGCAATTAAATATGTCTCCGTCTTTGCTTCTTGGACATCTTTTCCTGAGCCCCTTGCAGGATTCACAATCTGCACCAGGACCACTTTTCCGCACAAGCCAGGATGTTGCTTCAAGAGCTGCTCCATTGCCAATAATTTCAGACTGATGCCCTTAAATATGTCCATATCATCAATTCCAAGAATCACTTTTTTACCATCAAACTGTTTCTGAATCTCTTTGACAACAGAAGATGTAGAGGGCAGGTTCATTACTGATTCAAGACGGCCCAGATGAATACCTACAGGCAGTATTTTTATGTACACTGTTCGACCATAGTAATCAAGTCCAATGTGCCCCCTCTTTGACTCGTAATCCAAGCCTAGCATCCTACTGCAGCAGGATAAGAAGTGTCGAGCATAATCAAATGTATGAAAACCAATAAGATCACAATTCAGAAGCCCCCGTAGAATTTGATCCCGGACAGGTAAGGTTCGATATATTTCTGAAGAGGGAAATGGGCTATGGAGAAAGAATCCAAGCTTGACCCGGCTGAAAAGCTTCCGCAAAAATGTTGGCAGAACCATAAGGTGATAGTCATGAATCCAAACAAAATCATCTTCTGACCTAATTATATCCATAAGTGTGTCCGCAAACATTTTGTTTGCCCAAACGTAGGCCTGCCAAAGGTCACGGTCAAAACGACTACCATGATCTGGACACATCGGTAGCATATAATGAAATAGAGGCCACAAATGCTGTTTGCAGAACCCAAGATAGAACTTCTTCTTTAGATCCTGTGGGAGAAAAGTTGGCACACAGTTGAAATCCTCCAGCAGCTTCTGAGCAACTTCTCCTTGTTCACTAGGGTCTATATCAACCTTTAAAGACCCCACATAGATAACATCAGTTTCAGGAGAAAACCCATCCTTTAGTTGTAATAAAAGAGAATCCTCGTCCAAAGAAAAGTGCCATTTTCCAGTTTGGTTATGCCTCTTAGCTTGCACAGGTAACATATTCGCCACTATAATTGTGCGTGAATCTCCATCACTAGTGTGATAGGTATTCAGATCAGAGATAATTCCAGGAAAATTTTCAGCCAAGTCTCGAACATTGATGCGTGAACTTGACACCATGACTCAAAAGAAGTGCACAATTGCAGCCACAAATCCTTTGGTCACAGGATTCAACAAACCTGCAAAAAGAAGAACAGAAAGAATAAAAATAAGAAGCACACATAAAACTGGACTACCGCAATTGAGTTAGTCACTCAACATCAACATCAAGCATAGAGTTTGATGTTAGGCAAGGACAAATGATTTCAGAACTTGATAGAAACAAATCGTTTGAAAAACTTAAGGATTGGTGGAATCTGAAGATTAAAGAGTTAAAAGAATTAAATGCACTATTTGATTAAAAAATCACACTTAAGGACTTAGACAAACTGGAATCTAGAATTCTGGGGGGAAAAAGAACTCACTCTACGTTCTGTTTAGTAAGAACCTGCAAATATATAGACTTCGCAACTTCATCCTTATACAGCAAACCATCAAACTTTATTTTTTGCCAGTAGAAAAAGGTCAAATAAACCAGATTCCAAAACAGAAAAGGAAAGGTTACTATTAAGAAAAAGAACTTCTCTGGGGAAACTCTTATGAAGGAAAATTGACTAATACAGCAAATAAGCCTAAACTAATTCTCACCCTGCGCCATATTTAATACAAGTAGCGAAAGAAATAAGAATCCATTTATTTGGAAGACCAAGATCTTAATTTGATGCAAACCAAAAGTACAAATAACCATTGCCCTGATTGTGAAAACTCTTCCGTTTAAATAAAACCACAAGTCACATGAGCAACAAAAAGGCAAAGGGTACACACAACACAAGAAGCAGCGAACAGAAAATTCATTACGTCTTACTGGAAAACTGATGACCTCACACCAAAATCATAACTGTAACAAACTCACACCAATAACCGATCACCTGATCATCAACGTTTTTTTTTTCTTTCCTTTTTCCCTTTTCTCAATTCGATTATAAGAGAGCAAACAAAAGAAACGAAAATAGCACTCAAGTCTAGCGCAAGCAGACGGAAAACTCCTTCTCTCCGAGACCAAACCGGAAGCGAAATTCAACAAAACTCGTTAAACACATTTATCGCAAGCAAACAAGACAAAAGCTTCTCTTCAACCGCTCACCAAACAAGCAACGCCTCGGTGACCGACAGCGAGATTCCGGCGGATGTTAAAGGAGGACGCGGTTATAAGCCTAAACGAGAGCTAGCTAGAGAGAGAGGGGAGAGGAAATGGAGGACGCGTTGGATTATCAAAAACCAATATTACTTTAAAGAAACAAAGATAAAGAAATGGTAAGCTAAACAGGACATAAAAGACAAGACATTTCTTAAAAAGAGAAAAGAAAAGAACAATGTGAAAAGGGGTAGATGACGATTCAGAAGAAGAAGAAGAAGAAAAACGGATTATATATATATATTATTAATAAATAATAATAATAATTACTGCATTATATGGGACCAAACGTATCTGTATTGGATGGAGGGATGGTTTGGTTAGAGTGGATGTATCTATATTAACTCCAGTTAGATCTTTTAAACTATGGTTCCATCTTTTTCCATTTTACTACATCCTATCTTCTCAAAGTCTAGTTCTTGATTAGTTCAAAGTATGATTAAGAATGGAAGCCACGCCCAAACTTGTGCACAATGACTAATTTAGTTTAGAATAAAAATAAATGTTATCCAATCGTACAAGATGGACTAATGGATGGAGAAAAGTTGGAACTTGGGGGAAGAACCAAGGAGCTTGACTTACTTTTCTGGATCATTACCCCTAAAGTATATAGTATAAACCAAATTGGTTGGTTTTGAGTAGAGAGCTGAGTTGGAAGAGGATAACAGGTAGGGGGAAGAAGGAGAAAGCGTGAAATTCTATATATGTTATTCTTGAAATAAACAACATTATCCTCCACTGCACTAGATGTCCAATTGCCTCCCTCATTCTTTATCCAACCTTAGAATCAACGTGTTTAGGTCAAAATGAACATGATTGGATCATGCACTCAAAGCGCCTGTTGCCTTGTAAAACATCACTTTCACTCTCCCTCCTTGATTTAAGTGTCCTGAATAAATAAAATATATCACACTATTCACCTTAGTAGGACAAGACTCTTATCCTTAGGCCAGGGAAGTGGAGAGTTACTTTGTCCAAAAACATCATCCAAACTCAGATTGGGATCATCTACACGAAAGAGATCATTTCAGTTAAACAAACAGTGCTGCCAATTGTTACCATCCAGCCGCCGCATGTCCAAACTAGTGAAATCTTCTACTCTCATGATCTTGGTTACTAGGCTTTTACTCTTTTCCTATGATCAAATGTTGGAACTTCGTTAATTGAGTTGTCTCATATATGAGAAGAGTTTATTCATAGTTTATATGCACAAAACGCACATAACTTAATACTTTAATTTGTTGTCTCTATTTATGTATCATTCATCTCAATTATGGTTGATTTTTTTTGGAAACAACGGTCGATATTAAACTAGAGTAAAGTTACGTATTAATGGACTTCTCTAAACTGCGTATTTAAGAAAAACTCTCACTAAATATTACTATTGTCGTTGAAATTGTGATTTAATTTAAAATTCAATTAATATGATTAAATTAAAGTAGATTAGTCAACTTTAATTAAAAATAATTTAAATTTTCTATTTTCGACAACAAAATAATGTTTTAGTCAATAGAAAATATAGACTACTTCAAACTTAAAACATTATGCGGTCAAATAAATCTTCTTCTTTTGATAAATCAAACTATTACTGTTGAACTCCTATAATTAGTATATCTACTTTTATGTCAATAAAGTAGTATTGGCTTAACTTTATGCTTATTCCAAATAATCTACTATTTTGGGGTTAAGAGTATGAAGCTGGGGCTAGGCGTCGTAATTAGACATTTATCACAAAGTTGTGTAATATGCTCTGCTTTGTTCGTTATGCTTGCGTGTTAATCTAGTCAAAGCGTATGAATATTCTCTAAATTAATGATTAAAAATTTAATCGGTTCGGCCGATTCAACAACAAAAATTTTGAATCATTTAATTTTTTGATTTATTTTTTAACTTTTCGGTTTAATTTACTTTAATAATTTTTATTGATAAAAACTGACCAGTTAATTAATTAATTAATTATTTTTGTAAATTAATAACTTATTATAAAATAAAATAAATCAATTAAAATATTGTTTTTAATTAAACTTTAAATTCTTTAATAGATAAGAATAGTCTCTTTCAATCATATTTCAAATTATTTAATTTTATTCAATTTTTAATCAGTGTTATAGTGGTCCAATTTTGGTTGAACCTTTCAAATCTTAAACATCTTTTCATACTAGTTTAACTTCCGGTCTGATTTTTAAAACATTATCCTAAATCACTCATTCAAGGTTGTATCTTGGTATTTGTTTTAGTTCGAATTTAATAAAAACTTTTGTTGGATTGCAGTTTCTTCTATTTTTATAATTTATAAAAATTATTTTTATTTTTATTCTTTTTATCATAATTTGGTTTATTATAATTAAATATATATTATTTAATTATCTTATATTAATGTAATGGCCATTATGAAACTTCACATTAGCAATATTTCATACATTCATGCTATTATGAGTGTGATAATCATAGCATCTCAAATGTGCCGGCTTATTATTATGAATCAAGTTCTATTAAATGTTTTGACTAATTCTATTATAATCATCATTAAAATTTAGGGTCTTATTACATAATTTATACACTATAAATTATTATGACCAACTATTTACATACAATTTACATTTTTTGTCAAAAACAATGTCAACTATGTCTTATAAAATAAAATAAAATATTAATATTTGGAAATTACTTTTAAAAGGTATAGTCAAGGACCATAAATAAAATATAAAACTATATTATGTTTAAAAAACGAAGAAGATTCAACAAGGGCGAGTGCGACACATACAACATGCCGTTACCCGACCACGTAACATCCTAGCTGGCAATAATGGATAAGGGCAAGGTAAACGAAACGTCGTTTTACCGGATTACCCTTTTAAATGTTCACGTGTATTTCACCTATTTACACCGATCCCCTTTTAAACGTTCTTGACTGTGACCTTTTAAATTCCTTCACCAAGAACCAAACAATAAATTTGCTTATGGTGTTCAATTCAACAATGGAATTACGCTTTCTGATTATAAAAAACAAATTTATTGTTTCGGTGAAAAGAATAAATAATGTTGAAAATATTTTTTTATTGTTCAATAATTTTTAAAAAAATATGTTTATAGATAATGTAAGTATATTTATAGATCGAGGTAAGACTTTGTACTATCAGACCTTTTCAAATCTTGAATTGGGGTGAAATTTAATTGGATGTTGATAATGATAATGATAATGCGTATAGATAGTGTATCATTATGAATAAAATTGTGTATTATTAGATATCTCTAAATTTTACATTTCAGCGAAATTTTTACTAGATATTGTTGTTGTTATAAAAAAATATATTATATTCGTTTGAGTGGTGGAAGTTTTAGGATGGTTTATTATATTAGATAAGCTTAGGATAATGACATTGAATATAATATTTAATTTGCTCGTGTAAGCTACCCTTTTTTTCTATAATTAATTTTAGACTAGGAGATGGGGCACTATAAGCTGGGTCCTACTGGATTTTGCCTCGAGGGGGATTGCATGGGCATACCCAATTTTATCCGCAAGTTAAATATGTTCAATTCTGTATAGTGGCTTGGAGGGTAAATTTTTGAAAAGATAGGGGTTTATTTAATTGGAGATAAGGATTCGAATGAGATATAATATAATACTCAGTCCCTTTCCGTCCCTTCCTTCCTTCCTAAATCCTAATCCACCCAGCGTACGGGCGACTTAAAATGCTACCCCAGTTGGGACCCATCCACCTACCTCAGGAACCACTGATCCTTAGCCCGGGCACTTGGTGGCCACGTGACTGTCTCCTTGGGCCCCACCCCCAGGTTTATCCGCTAGCCGCTTTTCACGGGACGGTGGGGCCCACTCCATCCGAAAAAGGAATGTTCCGAACGTATATTTGGCGTGCTAAACAACAAGCTTCTTCATTACCTTGATAAAGTCTCTCCGTTCTTACTCTCAGAGAATGCATGCGTCCCAAATGTTTTTACCTTGGAGAAGAGATTTGAGAACCCCAACATCTTTTGTCCATTGGGAGATGGTCGGCAGCAGATCACAGAGTCCGATTTTGAAATTAAAAAATAAAGGACTAGTTCTGTACAGTGAAAGGACTGATCATGGTGGTTGGTAAAGGATAAGGCCGAACATTTCAACGGATCGCATTCATTCAATACAACAATAAGTTGGTAGTGGGACCTGTTTCGTGTAAGCAACAAAGGACCCCATTCTTCAAGCATAACCGACAAGATATATAAAAGCATTAAACCCCTTGTTTGACTCATTGAATACGGTTGAAGTTGAACTATTTTACGATCACTTGTTAGAACTTAGAACCCATTTATGCAGTTTACTCCAATGGACAAAGTGAAAGGGCCCATAGAGTAATTATGAGCACTGGATCTCTTGATGAGTTTACTCTAAAGGAAGGCCCAAAGTTTTAGGCGAATGGACATAATCATCGCTCAAGAAATTCCTAGCAAAACTCTTAAACATTATAGACCATTCCCACTTCTAGGCTCGATGCATGAGGTACAGTTAGTGCAGGGGTTGGTACCCCACTGTTCCTCCTCAGGAACTCATATCCATAATTAATTACAAGCTTCTTTATCATGCTAGATCCTTTCGTGGCTCTCACGTAAGAGTGGCCAAGTATGTATACAATCCCAGATTCCCGAGCTTCCATAAGCTCCTGAAGCTCCTCCCTTGCACCTGTGCCCATGTTCGGCCTCTCTGGCACTGTAAACCTTACTCTTTTCCTAGGTTTGGTGCCTCTTGGTGACCTTATTTCTTGCAACTCTGACGTGCCAACCAAGTGTTTGTCCTCCATAACGTTGTTGTCTTCTTCGCTCACTTGGACGCCATTACAATATGTTCCAACCACTGTCATTTTGTCATCTTGCTTCCCACCCTCTTCATTTGCTCCATTTGATTCAATGCTCACAGATCGTATGTATTCTGCTATGCTGCACACAAGGTCTTTTTCAAACTCCATGTCATCTTTGTGGACATCCCGATAACCGTATCTTACAATGCACCTATAGAGCCTGTATTCTCTGGGACCTATATGACCTATTAGAAATCGTTCCTCATGTCTGACATGTGGAACTGGAACAGATTTAATGCACAGAAAGACTAGGACTTGGTGGAATGCCGGAAGAGTGGTCACAAAGTGGGAAAAAATAGCCGGGATTCCAGCCACAAGCTCAGTGTGTATGATTCCAATACCTCGGACGCGGACAATACCTAAGCTGGGGCCCAAGCCAAGTAGCCAGTTGATGGAGACCTTGTTTTGGACATCAAATTCATACCTTTTGAGTGTTCCATAGTGCCATACACACATTATGACCAGGAAGATGAATGACAGAGCGACTGGAACCCAGGCCCCTTCCAGAAACTTTATCAAGGATGCCGAGAAGTAGAGAGCTTCAATTGTGCCAAAAAATAACACGAAGCCTATTGCAAAGATGACACTTTTATGCCAACATAAGACGATAACCAGAGACATTAGGCATGTAGTAACAAGCATCACAGTTATGACTGCCAAACCTGTCCCACAAAAAGGCAAATGTCATACATACACTAAAGCAGTATCAATATCAGTATCAATATTTGGAGTTGATAGATATCGATAAATCAACCTATCCATCATGCAGGGGTTAATTTTCTAGTTTCCAGTTTCATGAAATATAAGTCTTCAGATTAGTCAGACCATGCCGCAGTATCAGTGTTAATATATCTAGCATATGTAGTGCCCTTTTCAATAAACTTTTTGCTACCCCTATTAGTATGCCGTATCATCCTTCACTTTCCAAGTCAGATTCTTGCAAAGCACAGGAACATAATCCAGATAGACACCTTCTTTTAGAGACAAAGATAGTCTGAAATATGGTTTAGCCTTCAATTGTGGTAGCTCCATCCTGGAACTACTCTCAGTAGAAACAATTTCAGGAACAAGGCACCTTAAACACTACAGTATACATGAACTGAAACTAACCAATAAAAGACAGTGCATATAGGAAGTTAATAACTCATGTAATAAGAATCTAATCATGTAATTCATACAGTTGGTATTACTAATGGAATAAGATATTATGAAATCAAGCTATATGATTTAGTGTTGGTCCCGATCACTACACACTGATGTGTGTCTAGTTAGTAGTTAGAATTCTCCAAGAGGGCATGCCTCGTGTTGGCTAAGATGTATAGTCTCTGCTTTCATGAACAAGTACATATAATACTTGATGCACAAAAGCACAAGAAATAAACATTTGAGATTTGTGTATTGCAATATATTAATGAGAAACCATACAATTATAACGTTCATACCTGAGGCATTGCCCATACGCTTTGTGTCTCTGAAACCAATGGTAACAGCTAAGCACAACAACATTAAGGTCCAATTAATCTCTGGAATGTAAATTTGACCATGGATTTTGGATGAAGTGTGGACAATTTTGACCCTTGGGAAGCAACCCAAAGCAGCACATTGTTTGATAATTGAGAAAGTCCCAGTGATGATTGCTTGGCTTCCCACAACAGCAGCTAGTACTGCTATGACTAGAACTGGCCATCTCAATTTATCTGGGAGAATATTACAGGAAAACTTCTTGTTAGTACAAACTTGCCTATTGTCCAAATCGTGTGACCTTGACGAGACAACTTGAGGTACCTACCTGGTACAGATACATAAAAACCAATCCTGTTGTTGTGATGCTGAGACAGATAGGCAGCTTGCCCCATGTATGCAAGAACCAATGAGGGATAAACCAAAAATGTGAAAGCAATCTGCAGAAACGCACTTGCCACATCAGACAATGCTCTTGATCCTATAAATGCACACTAAGCAGACAAATATGGCTATTTCTGTTGTAAGGGGAATTATCAATGAAAAGAAGAATTTGTTTGCTTGAATGATGAAGTGAAAAGCTTGATTTACCTATTAAAGAAAATAAAAATAAAAATGTCAGACAGGGCTATTAGGTCAATAGCTAATATGATAAGAATATTACCGTAAAATACGCATGTTTATATTGTGTATAAAACTAATAAAAAAAGCATCGTAAAGAACCTAAGATAAACTCAACATTTTCAATACAACGTACAATGTCATTACTCTAAACCACCAAGAGCAGGGCTGACAATCTACCAAGTGAAATTTACAGAACAAGCAAAACTAGATTCAATTCCTTTGATAAGGAACAGAACCTAGAAACGAGCATCATAGACCATTGGCTGAGCAGGTTCCTACATTGGGTACTTTTTTTCATCTGAGAAGGATAAAGTCTGGAATAAGAATATAATAAAACTTAGTGGAAAGCTACATAAATGATTATTTGTCAGTGAAAGTTCTAGTAAGGTCTTAAAAAGATTGTAGGTTCAATTGTTATCAACCTGAGAAATGCTCATGATGTACCCTAGACAGAGAATTCTAGGCTTGCCATTGGAACATAAAAATCAAGGACGCCAGCTTGATTAAAAAAAGGATAGCTTCATCATCAGAAGATTGAGTTCTGCAAGAGCTTACCTTAATTGACAATTGTGAAAAGTGTCCAAGATCAGCAAACATGGCTTCTGATCCTGAATGAATTAAGGGTCAATTAGAATAATGGACTTATATCTTCACTTGAAATGCAGTAACAAAATTCATGACAATATTAACCTGTTATGCACAACAAAATACCACCCAAGGACATCCAACCTCCCCTTTGAGTTTTACTTAAAAACTTGAACATGTGATATGGAGATAGAGCTTGATACACATGAAGATTCCAGTGGAATATGTTATATAGCCCAATAGCACTAATGCACAGAAGCCATGTTAGGACCACAGGTGCAAACAAGAATCCAACCCTGTGCGTGCCATAATGTTGAAGGGCAAACAAGCTTATCAGTATGATGCATGCAACTGGAACTTCTATATCTGCAAAAATCACTGGATTTTCAGGAGGTAATATACCAAGTAATACAAGTCTTTTTAAGAGAGATGAAAAGGAGTAAATTGTACTTACAAAAAATACTAAGAAATCAGGAGGCTAGAAGCAACTTAAATAAAAGCAAACAATAATAGCAAGAGGAAAAGATACAGTAAAAAGAAGAGCTCTGTTTTCCAAAGGGGACTTCAGCCTAGAACTGCTATGTTTTATGACTTGTGAGTTGGAGTGTGACATCTATGCAGCAAGAATAGAAAAGGTTGCTTGTTTCTGCATACTAAAAGTTCTTGCACTATTTTGTGAGCTCCATTTCATGCCAAGCTTACATGAACTGCCCAACAGATTTTTAATCTTAGGAGCAAACATCAGGATATTGACTAGCTGTGTGGGATGTTGTTGACCAATGTTCTACTTGCTCATTGACGTATCCTACAAACTTATAATTAATTTATTGGGAGACAAATAAAGGAAAAGTTATTTAATGACTGCATTCTTTACCCTCTTCCAAAACCAAGGTCCATTTGCACGGTAGGAATGATCTAAAGCAGGCATAAGATATAAATTTTAAGGTAAAACTTTTATATAGAGTACAAATTTTTCAAGTCTTTGACTAGTTCAGCTCCTCTCAGGATTTGCAACTAATCCACCACCAAACTTAGCAGTTAGCTCCTTATGCAGGCTAAGCTCGAGCAACCATCATTGACCAAAGAAAGAGTTCAATTAAGAATAAATGACTGTGTCTACTAGACTAAACCAAAAACCTTTTCTTCATAGGTTTAATGTGCAAGGAAACGCTTATCAGGCTTTAGATATTTTACCGAGAAGCTCTTCTATAAACTTTGACAATAACTCAATCAATTTCTTAATACATTGCAATGAAAACTACTTTGTTTTCCTGGAAATCAAAGAATGATGATTAGCTAAAAAGTATCAATGCTTTAAGCTCTCCGCATTCTATCCAGTTAGCCATCTATCTAAGTACTGGTTCACTTCTTCAATTTCAATGGAGATCAAAGGTGGGAAGTTGCAATTGAAAACAGTAAAGAGGAAAAAGGTTTCACTAGACTCAGCTTTTTGTAAAATTTGTAGCCTGTCAACAGCAGGTCAACGGCAGGTGAGAATGTATTGTTGCAGGGTTAACAGGACACCCTAAATACTTTTAGGCCATATTTAGTTGGACGCAAGGTTTTTAATAAAATGAAATGATTTATAATGGAATGAAATGTAAATGGATGTAATATTAGAAAATTGTTGTTTAGAAGGAATAAAACAGTTTATAATGTAATATAGTGAAATGTTATTTGGAAGAAGGGTCTATAATGTAATATAGTGAAAAGTTGTTTATCATTTTACATTCCATCTTAAATCTCCCAAATTAAAGGTTTTTCATTTTTATTATTTAGGATGGAATGAGATGTAAATGAAATCTTCTTCTTCTATCCTATTCTATTATAAACCCTCTTCCTAAACGATAGAATAATATTACATTCCATTCCATTATATTAATAAACCCCTAACCAAACATAGCCTTAAAGAAGGGTATACGGCACACGCAGAAGAAAATTTGCTAAAACAAAAATCAAAAGTTCAGGTACCAAGTTGCGATCTTTGGGTAATGGAGGCGAGAACAGGAACTCTTAAGATGTGAACAGATGATTGAAATTAAAAGATGCCAAATGAAATGCATAGAAACACTGTTCCAAATAAACATACGGAGAAGTGAATCAAGAAATGCCCACACCAATAAACAAGTCAATCAAGATGAATAATCCACAATCTTCAAGGTAAAAGGAAAACGCCAAATATCAAGTTATAGGTACAAAAAGAGAGAGGTGAATCTCACATTTATGATGCTCTTTTGCCACTGAGAGCTCAAGCCCCGAAACCGCAGAAAATACTGCAGAAACACCACGGAACAATTAGCGAAGAGGTAAGAACTCCATAGCATGAGTACATCAGACATCGGAAAAGGCTTCCTAGCACGAGGGCCGACGTTAAAACATACCCGAGATAGCTGGTGTAAGGACACCATCTCCTATCACCATACAAGTTCCAATCAAAGCCAACACAAGCAAAAGCCTCTGTAACACCCGATACTTCTCCAGAGTAGATTTCAATCGGGAACCGAAACTGGTTTGTGGGGACAAACTAACGTTATCTTTCTTGTACTCATATAGTTCCTCATCTGCGACCTGACAATTTGGCAGTGAGTTGACTCGGGCGTGTCGGCACAGCAACGAGTATAAAGCAAAAGTGCCACCTTCACCATTGTCATCGGCTTTCAGCACTATGAACACGTATTTTAACAAGGGAACCAAAGTGAGAGTCCAAAAGACGAAGGAAAGAACCCCATAAATTTCTTCATTAGTCTCAGAGTGGTGAATATCTTCTGCGAACGTGCTCCTGTATACGTATAATGGCGAAGTGCTTAAATCACCATAAACAACTCCAAGACT
>JAOQMM010000001.1:3483556-3494916 GCA_027563515.1 Erythroxylum platyclados
TTATCCACGCGGGCTAGACCTTTTTGGGCCAACAAAGCACATGTAAGACACGTGGCTTGTCTGGTGCAAGAAGTGGCATGCTTATGACATATTGCTAGATGTTAATCTTGTTATATAATTATAAAATATTTGATTGGAGAAATAAAGATAAGTGAAAAGGAGTTTTAATTTATGTAATTCTAATTATGAATTAAAATTAAAATTTATAATCATTAACAACATATTAGGAACCTAATGGATCATACATAAAAAATGGTTGAAAATAGAAAAATTTTGTTGAACTTAATTGTGAAGTTTGATAAACTTTAGTGATCAAATATGATATATTTGATTTTATTAGAATTAAATTGTAAATGTAATTGGAGTGAGACTTTAATTATAATTAGGAAATTTAATTTTAATAAGAAAGATACCCTATTGAATTTTTTTATTAATATGAAAAAGGCATAAGGGAGCTAGCATTCTTGTCTTTTTCCTCTCAAATGTTGAGTTTTTTTTTCTTTGCTTTATTGATATTGTTATGGACATATGGACAACTTATAATTGATAGTTCCAGAAAAAAAAAATATAGGAATACAAATAGGTATGTCTCAACCCATTTATTTATGATTCATATTTTTTAAGCTATTCAATTAAAGAGATCATATCAGAAAATTGTAAAATTTATTTTTCTACTGCGTGCGTGATTCAATCGCAGTTAGTTTTATAACATTTATTTCAACATATACTAGTCATAAAATATTATATCTCAACTAATCACCATCTTCTTAGATGTTAGGTCCTAAAACTTGTATTCATTTACTACTTTAAGATAACTAATGAAGACTTCGAATTAAGTTTTAACCTCTCATCACCATAAACTTGCATATAAGCAAGATAACTACAGGTTTTTAATCCAAAAAGCTATCTTACTTCCTATCTGTACTTTCTCTATAACTCTCCTATTAAGTGATGTATATGGTAATTTGTTAATGGGGTAAATTATCATAGTCATTCCATTTAAGGAGCTTCGTATTTAGCCTCAAACACCCTATTCAATTATGGATTTGTTCATCCTCTTTGAAATGACATTCTATTATGTTTTTTTAAAACTATGTAGTATTTATGAATTTCATGCTCCTCAAAGGATTTTTAGAACTATGAGTTAGTGTACTCAATATCATTATTTAATCTAAATTTTTTTTTTTACCTATTTAATTCTCCACCTTAACCTTCCAGGCCATGTATTTTGTAAGGGCCTTGAATCTTTGCTTTATGAATTATATGTGGAATTTCCTTAAAACATCATTAATGAATGTCATAAAATAATAAGACCCACCACCGTATACTCTCTAGTCTAGAATTCCTATGGTTTTGTTCTCCCATTTTAAATGTCACCTTAGATTGCTTTTCAAATAAACAAAATTTGTAAAAATCTAACTTACATTGTTTGACATCTTTCAAGTGACTTCTCTTATGAAGTTTTGTCATCCTTTTCTCATTGAGGTGACCTAGTTGTATGTGCCATAATGTAGTGCTACCATTATTTGATTCTATTGCAACAACCTTTCCACCTACAATTATGCTCTCCATCAAGTTATAGATGTTATCAGCCAATTTTGTCCCTTTCATCATAGTAAATGCTCCCTCTATCAATCAAATATTATTTCGTCAATTTTATAACCAAAACCATTTACATGTAAGGTGTCCAAAGGAATCAGGTTCTTTACAAATTTGGTATATGTCAAACATCACACATTATCCTGAAATCACCATCAAACATCTTGATCTTGACCTATCATATTCTAACGATTTTATAAGCTTTTTCATCCCCTAACTAAACAATACCAAAGTTTAATGATCTGTATGACATAAATCAATCCTTGTTTAGTGCAAAGTGACGTGATCATCTTGTATCCAATGTTAATTAATTCTAAAGTATATTAGTTGAAACGTAGAGCATATTTCTATTAATGCAATCTAAGTCTTTGCTTTGCACTATATTAATAGATTTTGATGAATACTCGAACTTCTTTTTGTCATCTTGTTTTTTATTATTTTAATAGTTAATAAGTACTAAATAGACTATATTTTTAGTATGATTTTCAGAGCGTTATTTTTGTGTATCGATGATTTTATAGGGTTTAGTACTTTTTTTAAAGATTTGAATAAGGATTGAAATAACTATAATAAAGCTATCTCAACATTACAATGAGTTTATAATGAAATGAATTACAAAGCCAACAAGAAAAACAACTTACATAAGCAAATGAAATTTAACAGTAATGGTTACAAATTCCATATGGTCTTCATTCTTATGGATGGTGCATGCTGATCAAATTTAGCTATCAAAATGGATCTGATCTAATTGATGATGTTATCAACTAAGTTGTACTTGTCAACTTCCTCTTGCTTGTATACCCTTTGTTATCAATAGTAGTAGTGAAGGCTATTTTGTACATTAGGGCATCTTGTAACTTTTGATTAACTGTACGAATGATCCAATATAAAGTTGATGTCCAATCATAATTGATGTAGGTATCCGATAACAGATGTAAAATTCTACTCTAAACCACTTTGGAGTATTTGCATTGAAAGAATAAGTGTTCTCGATCTTCTTCAGTCTCTTTACAAAGCAGGTAGATAGCGTCATAATTTTCGAACCATTTGTTTTTAGTATGGATCCTGTTCTTTATTACTAGCCATGTGAAAATGGAAGCTTTTTGATTGAGAGAACGTTTCCATAGAAGATTGAACCAAGCAACATTCCCATCTCCTTCCTACAAAGCCTTATAGTAAGAATTGTTAGCAAAGGTGCCTGAGGCATCTGGTAACCAAGTTACTGCATCTTGCCTACGTTTGTAGATGATCTGGGGTATATAACTCACTAATAAATTGAACCCTCTAAAGTTTCATGCCCATTACACTTGATTCATCAAAGAAGATGTTTTAGAGTTGAGTGGAAGCCTGTTTGTAAGTCAAGATAATTTAGACCTTTTTATTAGAGGACTATATTCTACTCAATTATCAAACCACACCCAAATATTCTCACCATTTCCTAATACATGCTTAATCAAAGGAAACACCACCTGTCTCAGTTTCAACATTTGCAGGAAGTTCTAAGAGTACTCCCTGGAGGGAGACAGTTGTCAAAAGCTTTCAGTTATAAGATATGTTTGATGTAGACATTTTTCTTAAATTGCATTTTTATTTTTACAAAGTCTCTAAATCCTTTTGCACATAAGAACTTTTTGCATAAAAGAGGTAGGGATGATCCCTAAACCCCCATGTTGTTTAGGAATAGTCACCTCACTCCATTTGACTTTAGTTTTCTTAGAGCTCAGAATTTCCAGTCCATAAGAAAGCTTTCATGATACCATCTATCTCCTTGGTTACTTTCTTGGGTAGAATGATATGGGATATCCAGTAAACATATAAGTTTCCAAGAACAAAAATTATCAGAGTAACCCTAGGTGCAAGTGACAAAAATCTATTCTGCTAGGCATTTATTCGAGCTTTGATCCTTTCTATAAGTGATATACAATCAAAATAATTTAACTTTGCGTATGAAATGGGAACTCCTAAATATTTGAGAGAAAGTACTTAAAGTTGAAGTTCAATAATTCTGGAGAGTTCCATAGAGTTCCTCACATCTTTAGAGCAATACAAACTACTTTTATTGACATTCACTTTTAGACCTGACCATTTGGAAAACTACATAAGAAGATCCTTTAGCATCTTTAAGGATTGTAGTTCTGACCCTGAAAGCAGGATCAAATCAACCGCGAACACCAAATGAGTGAGCTTGGAAATACTACATTTATCATGATAGTAAAACATGTCGTTGGTACTAATAACCTTGTTAATGATTCGAGAGAGTCCTTCCATAACTAGAGTGAATAGATAAGGGGAGAGAGGATCCCCTTGTCCAATACCTTTAGCACAATTTAATGGCTTAGTAGGAATCCCATTCACTAGAATACTAATTGAAGTAGTTTTTAAACACATCAAAATCCATGCATTGAACTTTATTGGGAATTCAAGGGCTTGCAGGCAAATTTGTATGAACTACCAATTAACAGTGTCAAATGCCTTAAAGAAATCTATCTTCCAGTAGCAACTTTTTATTTTTCTCTGAGAACTATAATCTTTCATGATATCTTGCATAAGTAGTATGTTATCCACTATAGATCTTCCTTGTATAAATGCACTCAGGTTGGATTGATCACTGATGTTAGTGCTTTCTTCAGTCTATTAGCAAGGAGTTTTGCAATTACCTTATATACCAAGTTGCAACAAGAGATGGGTCTGTAGTCTAACAATGTATCCAGAGACAGTTTTTTGGGAACTAGACAAATATAAGTGTGATTTATCTCCTTCAGCATTTTATAAGAGAATAAGCATTCTAAGATTGCTTCTGTAAACAGATTGCTAGTAATCTCCTATGTTTTTTGAAAAAATCTTGCGGTGAACCCATTAGGCCCTGGAGATTTAGAAGGATGTTAGTTAAATAAGGTCTCTTTAGTACTTAAAATGGCTTATATTTTATTTCAAGTCTTATTTTTATTCATTAATGGAAATGAATAAAATAAAAAATATTTGAGTCAAAATAGAGCGATTTTAGCAAGATATTAGGCTAAGGACTTAAAACATGGCAACAATAAGCTACTGTGCTCTATTTTAGTGTTATAATATGGTACATTCTATTTTGAGATTCCTACATAACGAAACATGATAGTAATAAGGATCGATATTGTTACTATGTTTAACATTAAGTCATTCTATTTCATTGAGCATTTGCCAATATGGTATAGTGTTCTGCCCATATTCTTCAACATATGAGCAAAACGGTATCTTATTCATAAACCATATTGGTGATGTTTGTTGCAAACAATTTCAAAGTTATGAGTTAAGTAACATGGGGCCCAACAAAATCCTATATTCTACCCAGATTATTTAAAATCTTTAGGGTTTTATGGTTAAAAAGGAGAGATGTTGAAAAAAATGTAAGGATGGGATTGGAGCCCTCGGGAAGAATTGGAAGCCTAGTTAAAGCAATTAAGATTAAGAAGAGAGCAACATTGGAGAAAAGCAAAAAGTTCATCAAGATTTATCAAGATTTCAAGACCTATAAGAACTCATTCTTATTTCTTGTGTTCTTTCTTATTTATTATGGATTTTCTTTGTTTGGTATGAACTAATTGAGATATAAATCTAACTGAGATGAACCCTAGACCTGCTATTTTGAATTAATTCTTTTGATTTAATACAAGATTCTAGTTTCCTTAAGAGTTGTTCATGTTTACTTATTGTATTGAATTAAAGTAGCAAATGTAAAAGATTCAATTTCAGATTCCATATACATGAACCAAAGTAATGAATGTAGAAGATTGTATATATAAGTAGATTAAGGAATGAATAATGAGAATTGCACAGAACCCTAAAACTAGGATTGTATAACTCTTATATATTAGAGAGAACACTGTTATGGGAATTCATAAAATGAATTAAAGTGTCCTTAGGAATTAAAGTGTTCTTAGGGGATTTTAATTAGATAGAACTTTCGATCAATCAACTTAAGGATAATGGCTATATGTCTTAAGAAACAATATAGTTATAACTTCAAAATTCCTACAAAAATAAGAATCTAGCATTAAACAGTTAATCATGATACATTCAAGCGTAAGAAATTTCTTAAGGAGATTCTTCACTTTACTCTTATTTATTTACCGATTGTTATTCTTATCTATTACTTTGATCTGACAATTCTTACTTATTATTTTAGTTTATTTAATTATAGATTTCAATTAATCATTCATTTTATTATATTATAAAATAGGAAAATAGTTAGTACTCTTAGTTATAGTTCTTAAACTCTAAAACTATACTATAATAAATGATAGGTACACTTGCCTCAATAACTTCTTTTAGTATTATTTTATGTCTCAAAACATATAATATCACATATGAAGTTTTTTTGCATTTTTCCTGGGGACAAAAATATTAGGAAAGCTTTATTTTTATTGATCCAATCATTTTTATATTTACTTGTTTTATAATAGATCGTTCTTTTTGTATTTTGTGTTTGCAGTTGGATTTCAACTTTATATTCTTTAGTGTATGAGCAAGAACCCAAAGTACAATTAAACCAAATTTAGAAATCAAATGGATGTTACTTCGTAATTTAAGAGAAATAAACCTAAGAGTTTGAATGTAGCTACCAGACACAATGGCAGGTTAGGGAGGAAATCGCACTATAGGAGATTATGTTATATCGTCAATCACCAAGACTTAGTTAGCATTACTAATTTTAAGAGTGTAGGCAAATAACTTCAAGATTAAGCCCAATATGTTTCAAATGGTTCAATTGTTGGTGTAATTTTATAGACTACTAAATGAGGATCCAAACACACACAGTACAAATTTTCTATAAATCTACAAAAAGTTTAAGATTAATGGAGTTTTAAAGGATGTCATTCAATTAAGATTGTTCCCTTTCATATTGAGGGACTAAGCTAACTCATGGCTAAAGTTATTGCCTTTAGAATCAATCACTACGTGGAATGGTCTAGTTGAAAGTTTTTAGCTAAATACTTCCTTCCAACAAAAACTTAAGAATTATATCTTCTCCTTTCAACAATTAGAGTGTTAGAATTATATGACACTTTGGAAAGATGTAATGAGTTAGTGCCATATTATGGACATGACTTAGGTCTGAAGATGTAAATGTTTTATAATAGTTGAGCTATCCAACTAAACAGCGAATAGATGCATCTTCAATTGAGATCACCATCTTTTAAAATCTCAAAAAGAAATTGTAAGAATTGATTGAAAACATAACTATGAATAAGTTCTAATGAGGG
Organism: Erythroxylum platyclados; assembly: GCA_027563515.1. Taxonomy (NCBI): domain Eukaryota; kingdom Viridiplantae; phylum Streptophyta; class Magnoliopsida; order Malpighiales; family Erythroxylaceae; genus Erythroxylum; species Erythroxylum platyclados. The sequence continues at coordinate 3,490,399 of JAOQMM010000001.1, forward strand.
AATCTAAGACCAAAGTTGAAGATAAGTGGCATCCATAATGTTGATATGGTGGTGACATTAGAGGTAAAATTGGAAGCTACTGAGCCAAACCCAAGAGAGTAGGTGAAAATAGTAACATGAAAAAATAATTGAATAAATAAAGAAGGAAACAAAGCACAAGGCTATTGCGAAAGAAAGGAGCAAAAGGAGAAAGAGACAAAGGAAGAGTCATAGAAAAAAGTTATTAAGGAGTATAAATTGCTAATTTCATATTTGAGCAGACTTAAGAAAGATTGAAAGGAAGATCAATTTAATAAGTTTTTAAGTAATTATACACTAATATCCCTTTTTCTGAAGCTTTATCGCAAATGTCAAGGCATGTAAAATTCCTAAAAGATGTCATTTTTAATGAAAAAAACTGGAGTTGTCAATAGTTACTCTAAGTGGGGATTGCTCAACCATCCTTTAAAACTAGCAATCTCAAAAGATCAAAGATATAGAGAGTTTCATTGTTCCTTGTAACAATGGTAGCTTATCAATTAAAAGGGTATTAGTGAATTTAGGAGCCAACGTTAATTTAATGCCTTATGACATGTTTAAAAAATTATGATTGAATAAGCCAAAATCTACTAAGATGAGCATTTAACTAGCAAATAGGTTAATTATCATAAGGGCATTATAGAAGATATGTTGGTAAAGATTGATAAGTTTATATTCTCTATTGATTTTATAGTTTTGGATATGGAGGATGATGTGAAGGTTTATATGATCCTAGGGAAAATTTTCCTAGCTACTGCTAAGGCAATTATAGATGTATATCACAAGAACTTAATTTTAAGGGAAGAGGAAGAGGAAGCCATTTTTAAGATATCCAAAACCATAAAACATACCTTTTATAAAAATGGAACTTATTTCTATTTAAACATGATTGATGCAATATGGTAGACTATTCATTGATTCAATATGGTATAGTCTGAGGGTAGGCGAAGGCACTTAATATCGACAAAGAGGTCAGAATGTATATAAATGTGTGAGGTTTATTATATGATAAATCGGAACTTAGGTCATGAAGCAATGTGATTGTGCCATGGACGTGCTTGGATGGACCATGCACATCAATGGCTCAGGATGATTAAACTGGAAGGTTCATAAAGGCACTTGGCTTTAAAATGCAATGATGTGGCAACACATGCCGAAAAAACATACAAGTGGTGGCCTAATAAAGTGAAAGCACTACTTAACAAAGTGGGGACACTTCTTCAAGTAGTGAGAAAGTGAGTCGGATGACGTTGCTATATAAAGGCATTTTCTAGACACTTATTCCATGTGCAAAAGTGAGGTTAGTGGCTTAAAGTGGATAAATCCATACTAACTTAGTGAAGTTAGTGGATAAATCCATACTAACTTAGTGAAGTGACAACTCCCTGCTAATTTGGTCGAGTTAGCGGAGAAAGTAGGGCTTTAGCTTATTTGATCACTAAATTCTCATAAGTCTATATTAAAGACATCTTTGTAGTTTATTTGTAAGTGGAACATGGTACATTCAATTATCTTAAAGAGAGCTAAAAATCTTTAGAGAAAGTTCTTTGTGGGAGTTTCAAATAAGGAGTTATTTTGAACAGTATTTTTATAGAGTTCTTTAACTTGGAAAAACTCGAGTTCTTTTGTATTGTATCTCGATTAATAAAAGATTGGAAACACTTATGTTATGAGAGTGAAATGAAAAAGAAAGACTGAATTAAATTTTGTGACATTAATCTCTGTAACAATTAATACAAAGTTCTTAGAATAACGCTGTGAGGTGACCGTGAGTTTTGTGATACCGGTACTTGATGAGAAAGTAGGTGGCTGCTCTCAAACACGATCTCTATCAGACCTTTTCTTGAGCTTGTATAATGGCCCTAATATTGGTGCTATGAACGAGGGAATGGACTCATAGTTCAAATTAATTTGCTCGGGTATATCATCAAGTAGCCAAGTAGGTGGCTTACTTGGTTATCTCTATGAAGACAATGGCAGACGCTGGAAAAGAAAGTTGATAAACCAGTACCAAGAGCATTGAGCTGTCTTCGAACAACAATTTCATGGCTCAAAAATAAAAGCTCCATTGGGATTTTTCTGTAACCTTTTCCGTTTTTGTTTTTTTCCAACACGGCAAAATAGGCATGACAATGCAGCCCAACCTGACTCGATCTAACACAAAGTCAATAAATTAAGCTCAGTCTAATTAAGCTCAAGCTTGACTTGCTTAGGCTTGACTCAACCTGAAATTAATAACTATAAAGAAAATAATATTATTTCTATTTTTTACTTTAAAAATTAAAAAAATTAAACCAATTCAAATCTAACTTCGGGCTTTCCCAGCCCAAGGAGCTCAGCTTATTGCCACACCTGCGGCAAAATGCAATGAGTTTATCCCAAATTTTTTAGTCGAAATTGCTTTTTGGTTTTCACTTCTCTTCGCGTGATAAGTATGTAATGCAATGACCTTCACAGAAATCCTTTCTTAAAAAGTGGTTGTACCATCCATGGCAGCTACATGAATTATTGATTGGATTTAAAAAACTGCCATAGTTTGAGAGCTAATTACGAGGAATGTCCTAATCAATCCATTGCAATCATGGCACAATTCTTCCCTATCGAACCATAAGCAACTAAATTTTTATGACTAGTTATTCGAGGCTGAAATATAGATGGGTCATTCCGAGTGGTAGATGCTAGTAGGGTTAGCTACAACAATAAACTTCCTGCCTCCTCGTAGTGCTCTTCAAGCTAATTTCACTTGCTTTTTGCATCAATAACCCTCTTTGCAAAAGATGGCAGACAGAAAGATGCTGTGTGGATCTGAAATTAGCAACATGAGATTATCATTTCTTATCAATTTTTGGTTCTCAACTGGAAGGCAAAAAGATGCAAAATTTGGTAGAAAATAGTTGACAAACCTCGGAGTTGTAGAATTTTAATGGCCGGATCTGGTTATCAATAGCTTCCATAGGATTGACAGGGTGCTTGAAATCAACTGGAGGTCCATCGGTAGAGCAAAGCATGAAACCAATAACCCCACTGAAACAGAACATCAAATTGTAAAATCAGCAGCAAAGAACGTCAAATGTACAATGGATAAAAATAGGCTGTAAATGGCCAGAAAAAGGGAGCCCGTCTTATAATGAGATCCAAATTATGGGAACATATTGGGCTACAGCAAGGAAGGGGAGGGGAAAAGAAAGTAACAGATGGATGATGATAACCACAAACCTTGGATAGGTTGGAACAGTGGTCCATGCATAATTGACAGAGCCTTTAAAGACCTGGCGACAGTTTGCCACAATATCCTCAATGATGTGCATGTGAAGCCATATGCTTTCTGCCTGAGTACATACAACTCCTCCTGGACGAAGTGCCTTTGCTACAGACTCAAAAAAGGGTTTTTCGAAGAGCTCTTGTGCAGGACCTGAGCAAATCGAAACAACGGTAACCGCATGAAAAGGATAACTTGGAACTTGATGATTGATCTCAAGAAATTCCATCAACATTTATAAAGAAAAAGACAAGTTGCCAATCACCAATGGGATCAGATGAATCTACAATAACTGCATCGTAGGTTCCTTCAGGAACAGCCTTTAAAAATGCCACCCCTGAAATGTTAACATCAAACTTTAACGGTGACTGCAAGGAAGGTTGAGAAATATATATAAAATAAGGCAAGGGTCCATTCATACCATCACCAATATGTAGTGATACACGGGGATCCTCAAATCCAAGTGCTACAGCGGGAAAATATTGGATCCTTACCTTGGAATTCTAATCTCAACTAAGAGACCATCTTTTTGACTTCAAACCTTTAATTGACAAAATCAGCCTGAAGATTACAAACAAATGCAATAGGAATTTAACTATAGTTAGGAGAGTAATGCTATTTAATTTTAACCTCAGTACATACATTGCATGTATAGTGGACTTCTCGCATCTGGTTCACTAAGAGTGCAATTAAGACAATTGAAAGGATCATGAAGAGCTTTATATTGTCAGGGAATGGCACTATTTGCTCTATGGAAAAAGTGAAATAGACTGGCCTTTGTCTGTTTAAGGAAGAGGAAGGCTTGGGAATTCTTTCAATCAGGACTACACACTAAATGTAGTTTATAAAAAGAATATGGAGAATAGTGATAGAAAAAAACTCACTATAGGTAAGTTAGATACATGCATTCTATAAAAATAAAGGATGATTTTGGGCTATAAAACCTCGACATGATACATCTTAGTCCATGACACATACACTTAAGTTAAGGTTAAGGTTGGAATGTGCATCAGAAACAAGGTAGAATATGGAAAGTAACATCATTTTGATACGATAATTAGTCTTCATTGGGACCTCTACCTGAAGTTTGCACATTAGGGGCTCAATTGTAAACAACGCTACTGTTGAGGAAGCTTAGAATTTTATTGCCTCAACCAACTTTTGTTTTTGAAATTTAAAGGAATTTCATAGACTATAGTAAAACTATTTACAACTTCAAAAGTAGAAGAAGGATTCCAAGA
>JAOQMM010000001.1:3546846-3560655 GCA_027563515.1 Erythroxylum platyclados
AAAAATATTTTTTTTTTTATTTGTTTTTTGTCTTTTTTTTTATATATATATATATATATATAAAGTGCTTAAAACTTAGTCTATGTCCTATCCTTAAGTACTAGATGACTCCTCTAATTTATAAAAAAATTAAAATAATGTAAAAATAAATTATAAAAGTCTAATATTTGGAAGAATACATATGATTTATCGAATATTTTGTTAAGACCTAAGTTATTATTTAAAATTGATAATTAGTAATTACGTCAATGAAAACTATAAAATGAAGTTAGAATTCTCCTCCTTTTGTAATGTGTGCTTAAGGTGTTTGAAAAGTAAAAGAATGATTTCTTAAAGATGTAGATTAGCTTAAAAGTCTTTGGAATATGTGTGAAAAGCGAAAGATATAATTGGCTAACTACGTGAGGCTGTGCATAACGATTTCTTAAGTCGTGACTGTCTTTAGGATACGTAGTAAGTTGAAAGATGTAATTGGTTGATATCAAATGTCAGAATTGTCAAATGAAAGCGTTTAGTTTTGACTCTTATATGAATATTCTATGTCTTTGAAAGAAAAGTATAATGGTAAATGCAATGTTGGAATTATCAAACAAAAGATTTAATTGCTATGCGATAAGTGCAAAACCAGCATTTCAGCATATAATCACAACTTATCTAGTGATTATGTAAAAATTAATGATTAAAAATTTTTACCGATTTGATTGATTTAATAGTAAAAATTTTGAAATGTTTATTAATTAACTAGTTAATTTTAATAAATTAAAATTTTTTATAAATTAAATAATTTTTATTTAATATATCAGTTTAATCTTTTAAATCTTAAATTTTTTTTTAAATTTCGGCTCAATTTTTAAATAATTGGCTAAAAAAAAAACAAAGTATTGGTCTTAAAATTATTAGTGTTGATTTCCAGCTCTTAATCCCAACTAAAAGGAAAATTTACAGCGGGATTAAAGTCAAGTTGGAACTAATTATCAATCAACGTCTACGCGCCTTTATAAAGAGAACAGAGTCGGAGTGCAAGTGGGCAGCTTTGGCAAGCAGAGAAGAGAGACCAAGACTGTTTCGACGATGGCTTCTGCTTCAAAAATTTCTAGGTTACTTTCTCGCTCTTTCGCTGGAGCCTCTAGATCTGTTCGTACCTCTTCAGGTAATGATAACGACGTCTACTCAACGTCAATGCCCATCGGTGAATTTCTTTTATGTTCTGTGAATTTGTCACTACGTTGAAAATGGCGATCGCGATTGCTTTTTGCTGTTATTTCTATCTGTTTCACGATCTGTGTGTTTCGTCCAACGTTTAGATACCAAGAATACTGGTAGATAATGGGTTAACGGTGAACTCTTTCTATTATTTTCTGGAGAGTCTCAAACTTCAAAAAAACTCCGGTCTTCCCTGTCACATCCTTTTCTTTTGCTTTTCTCGGGAACCAAACAGAACAATATCTGACAGATAAGAAAAGATAGAAAATCTTTTATTCTCGGTGATATTGGCTTCACACCTTTTTCGTTATTATTTTTGTGCTTATCTACTATAAAAAGAAGCTCCTAATAAAACTTATATGGAGAGATTCAATGTTTGGTTTTCCTGTTACGTGCCTTACTATCTTTAGATCACCCACGTCACTATTACGCCCCCGTTTCTGGACTATTAACTAGCGACACTCTTATCTTCTTACTATTAACCGAACTCGACTTGACGTTAGAAAGGTGTACTTTTGATAGTAACATATCGGCTCTTAGGTTCCCGTAAATGCGTCCACTCTGGCTCTCTCCTGTTTCCGCACTCCAAATAACAAAGTTTACATCTGTGACTTCAAAACAAGAAAAGTTTAAACCTTTGGTTTCTGATTGTGGTTAATAAGGAAATATCAATTATTTCCAGAAGAAATCAAATAAAACGAAATTGATTATAGTTCTTAATGGTTTCCCATAATATGCAATTTTTTTCTGTAATTTTCGGTTTGTAATCAGTTTTGTCCTAGAATTCACCAACAGGGATTTTGTTTTCCAGGGAGGAATTATGGGTTAGCCAGTGTAGTATCTAGATACAGCACGGCTGCTGCTATCGAGGAGCCTGTTACGCCACCTGTCAAAGTAGGTTACAATCAGCTTTTAATCGATGGGAAGTTTGTTGACGCAGTATCAGGTGAATCTACTTCAGTGCTTTGGCCTGTTAAGTTTTACATGTAGTTAAATGATACTGTTTGAATGTGGGGTTTCATTAATGAACTACCAGCTCCAATTCCAATGTTGTAGCAGGGCCGGGAACTGAGTAGTTTAGAGTCGAAATACGAAAAAATAAAAGGGTGAATGGGCTATATAGACTATAGTGCATTGCGGGTCATATATTTACTGCTAGAGGAGGCTTTTCTTTCTTTTGAATATGCTATTAATGGACATAGAGACAGTTGGTGAACCTTTCGTTTGTACTTTCTTTGTCAACAGGTAAGACTTTTCCAACTCTGGACCCCAGAACTGGGGATGTGATAGCCCACGTGGCCGAAGGTGATGCTGAAGATATTAACCGGGCAGTGGCTGCTGCTCGCAAAGCATTCGATGAAGGACCATGGCCAAGGATGACTGCATATGTACTCATTCATTGTCCTCTTTGTTAATAGATTTTTCTTTTGTTATTGGTGAATGACTATCAAACTTCGTTATCTTTTAATTCCAGGAAAGGCAAATGGTACTTCTGCGGTTTGCTGATTTGCTTGAGAAGCACAATGATGAAATTGCTGCTTTGGAGACATGGGATAATGGGAAGCCATACGAGCAAGCTGCTAACATTGAAGTACCAATGACGACACGCCTCTTTCGATACTATGCTGGTAGGAAAAAACATGAGAAGAAAAGTAGAGTTCAAACCTTGAAGGTTCTTATGTTTCTATAAATTTCTCAGGTTGGGCCGACAAGATTCACGGACTGACCGTTCCAGCTGATGGACCCCATCATGTGCAAACCTTGCACGAACCTATTGGTGTTGCTGGTCAGATTATTCCGTGGAATTTTCCTCTTCTCATGTTTGCCTGGAAGGTTGGCCCAGCATTGGCATGTGGCAATACTATCGTTATTAAGACAGCTGAGCAGACACCATTATCAGCTCTCGTTGTGTCAAAGCTCCTTCATGAGGTAATCCTCAAGTTAACCTTTTCAATATTTTATTTTAAGTTCCAACCATAAGCTTCATGCTTTCAGTAGAATAATACTCAACTTATGGTTTTAGAATATGCCAAATATGCAGACATTTAATGAAGATGAGGGATAAAATTTGACCACAAAATTGGTTATTTTGATTATAAGGAAATCCGAGACAGATGCTTATGGCTTTGTCACATAATGCAGTGCATACGGACCTTCTAGGATTAGAATATCGTACTAAAATTACCTGAAAAAGAATATATTGCCAATTGATGGTCTACGCATGTTTTTGTATACGAATACTTATCCAGAAATCATCACTTTTTCAATTCTTTAGACGAGCATTTCTATTCATAAGTCCTAGACTTCCTAATGTCAATGGTACATGCAGTTTGAATATTTTTGTCCTGATTAAGTTTGTACCTGTCACAGGCTGGACTCCCAGAAGGTGTTCTCAATGTGGTTTCTGGCTTTGGACCAACTGCCGGCGCAGCTCTTGCTAGCCATATGAACGTGGACAAGGTAATGTAGATCATCAAGTCCATGACCTTACTTCCTGTTGAATGTAGTAGCAATTCTTTTGATTTGCTTTTGTGAACAATATCTCAAGTTTTCAAGTAATTTTTATATGAAAATAGTCGTTCAATCAGAATTTTGTTGGCTGCCCATTAACTGATATGATTTATTTGCAGCTTGCTTTTACTGGATCAACTGGCACAGGGAAAATTGTACTTGAATTGGCTGCGAAAAGCAATCTTAAGCCAGTGACTCTGGAGCTTGGAGGCAAGTCACCTTTTATTGTCTGTGAGGATGCCGATGTAGATAAGGCTGTGGAGCTGGCTCACTTTGCTCTATTCTTTAATCAGGTATGTCTATTAACAGTATCAGTTCAAAACCATTGCTGGCTTAAGTAAATAATTTGATTGCGATTTTTGTCATTCAGGGGCAATGCTGCTGTGCTGGTTCTCGTACGTATGTGCACGAGCGTGTGTACGATGAGTTTGTAGAGAAAGCAAAGGCACGAGCTGGGAAGCGTTCTGTTGGTGATCCCTTCAGGAGTGGTATTGAGCAAGGCCCTCAGGTAAAACAAGGAAACCCTGACTGCTTTGAAGAGCTTCAGGAATTCAAATTAGTTGCGGTGTTGATCCTTTACCTGCTTAAATGAAACAGGTTGATTCAGAACAGTTTGAGAAGATACTCGGGTACATAAGATCTGGGATTGAAAGTGGAGCTACACTTGAAACTGGAGGCGAGAGGTTTGGCAACAAGGGTTATTATGTCCAGCCAACTGTCTTCTCTAATGTCAAGGTACATTTCCCATCTATTAATAACTCAACACAAAAAAACATGAAGCTAAGCTAACTAGGTGAATCGTTATTTGTATCAGGATGATATGCTGATAGCCAAAGACGAGATCTTCGGTCCTGTTCAGTCCATCTTGAAATTCAAGTAAGCAATTACAGTTGATTAGTAAAAACCATGTCCAGATCTACTAAAGTTCTTCATCTGTTACAAACAATTGCAGGGACCTTGGTGATGTCATAAAAAGGGCAAATAACACACCCTATGGGTTGGCTGCTGGTGTGTTCACGCAGAACATAGACGCTGCCAACACACTGACTCGTGCATTGAGAGTAGGGACTGTCTGGGTTAATTGCTTCGATGTTTTTGACGCTGGCATTCCGTTTGGTGGCTACAAGATGAGTGGACATGGCAGAGAAAAGGGTATTTATAGTCTCAAGAATTACTTGCAAGTGAAGGCTGTGGTCACGCCCTTGAAAAATCCTGCATGGTTATAGATCGTATTAGACCCTTTTAGTTGCTTTGTTGGTTTCTACGCTTTAGTTAAGTTTGAAGATTTTTGAGAATAATGTGTATAGTGCCTGGAAATAAGAGTGTATGTAACGTTGTGGTGGAAGAGGCAAATGGAAATGATTATGTAATGGTGACGAAGAAATTATTTGGATCTCTGTCAGAAAACTTGGCAGCCTATGCTATGATTTGCTTAGTTGTATAATTCTAGTTAATTTCGTCTTTCATAACCTGGAAGTGACTTCTTTAAAGTATGGGCCTCTGCGAGCTTGAACATTGCCAGTATGGAGTTAAAAGCTTAACTCTCGTTCAGGCCAGTATCAATTTGTTTCACGTCTTGCCAATGCATACGAGTCCTGGATTGGTTTGGTATCAGTGCTTAAGTAGCTGTTGACTTGGACCTTTGTCTTCCCATGAAATTGATTTTATTCTAGATTAATTGAATAAATTATCTTGTTTTGTAGCAGTATCACCTCTTATTTGTTACCTAAATTATGTATCTTTGTTTATTTATTTTCTTTGTTTAATTATAGGATCTTTGTATATTCTTCCCTCATAAGACTAGCAAGGTTTTCCAATTCATTTTTTATCTTTAAACTTCTCTTAATCATGCATCAATTTGATATGAAAGATCCATAGTTTCTTCTTTAGCCTTGAGGTTTTGTTTGATAATCTGGATATTACTTAATTCAATCCAAGTATGTTATTCAGCTTATTTCTTATATATTCTTAGAAATACTAAAAATGTTCATTATTCTAATAGCTAAAGTGCTCACAGCTAAGCTCGTTGTAAATATTTAATGAGTTGAGATTTTATTCAAAGAAAAAGATATCAAATATAATTAATTTAAATTCAAGATAGTTATTCAAAATCTTAATAACAGACTATATTTGTTCTCTCATGTTTTTTTTTAATTAATAGATAAAATTTGAGTCGACCAAACTTAAGCCTAAATAAAAGAAAAAATAGACTTTAAAGATTTGACTTGGCTTGACTTATCTTATCATAATTTTAATATTTCAATTTGAAGAATAAATAAAAGCTCGAAATTCAATCAAGATTTAGCTCGGACCTATTAAACCAAGCTCAATCGAGTTTTAGGTTGCCAAAATTTTTTTTTACTAGACTCGAGCTTGACCAATTGCTAATCCTAGCTAGTGATGATACTCATCTTAGTGATGCAATTATCTTAAGATCGCTTGATTAGATATTGTCTAGGTAGTCCATATTATTAGTCAATTTACGTCTACTCCATGTATCATTCGTAATGATGTTTTTTTACGCATTATTTATTATTATCTTAAAAGAATGTTATTTAATGGACTTCACTGTTATTAACGTTTTGATCTTATCATGAAAGCTTATTTTTAAGCCGATTGGATTGACGATTCTAGCAACTGACTTTTATTTTGCCCTGTTGCAGCAATTCGAAGATAACAACAAACAAAGACAACCGACAACTTGTAAGGAGGAAAACTAAATATTAAAATAATGAAGAACTAGTCCTGGTTATTGCATGAACATTTGTAAAATGGCAATTATCAATGAGATTCTAAAGATATTGCTAGATCCTATGCATAGGACATACTTTTAATGACTTAGCATATTTTATGTTTCACCTTATAGCCATTCAAATCGCCAACTTGTTACAATTTCAAACTTAAACCTTATAAATAAAATCAATTATTAAAAAAATACCGATCGATTTAGTTAATTTAATTATAAAAAATTTAAACCGTCTAATTTTTTAATTTAGTTTTTAATTTTTTGATTTGATTTATTTTAATAACTGTTGTTATTAAAAATTGATGAGTTTATTAATTAATTTGATACTTTTTATAAATTAATAAGTTTTTATAAAAAATTCGATTAATGTTAATTTAATAATCTTCTTTTTTAATTAAAATTCACACTTTTTTATAAATAAGGACAATTTTTTTTAATTACATTTTAAATTATTTATTTTTATTTTTATTTTATTAATTTAATTTCTTGTTCGATTTTTTAATATTAAATAAAATACATGTTTTCTAATATTTTCTTTTTTACGTCGAATAATATGAAAAAGTATTACCTATACTACGTACAAAAACACGGGAATTACATTTACAGAAAGTCTCAATCACCTAAAGACGTGGCAGCTTCCTTGCCCATTATTATTTATTAGGCACTATATCTCCAACTAATTGTCGGCAGGAGCCCATCCCATAATCTCCGCCCACGTGTCGCTTAGCTATCAACTCGACCCCCAAACTAGAAGCTCTCTACGAAGCCGCCTTCCCGCTTCTCTCGATCTCCCGCATGCTTCTCCGCCACGTGTTGTCCATCTCCTACATTGTTTCACCGTTGGATCAATCAATATCAAATAATCTCGCGACGCGTGTCTCTCCCTGGATCCGCTACCCGTCTTCCTATATTTAGCCACTAACCGCCATACGCCCCTTCACCGTAAAGACTAAAGACACAACCCAAATAGCTAAAAGCCAATTTCCAACTTTTCAACATTTTCCACTCATATTTTCATGATCCAGATACCCATCGGGTCAGCTCGCCGGGTTCTGACGTTCCCGGCGATACATCCCTGCGAGAGTGTAGCTCCCAGTACGCTCCTAATCTCCTTGACCGATCTAGCCCACGCCATTCGCGGTTACAGATCCAAGGTTTTCTCTTGCAATTCGCTAAAAGGGCGCGAGACGATCCGTCAAGTCAGTAATCTTCTTCATTTCTTTGACGCAATCCGGGCCGTCCGGTCGGGCCTACCGGACTCCTTCGTCCTCGGCTTGTCAGAGCTCCATCTCACTCTACAGAAGGTCCTGTTCTTGCTCGAGGATTGTACCCGAGATGGATCGCGCATATGGATGCTGATCAATTCGGAGCTCGTTTCGGGTCAATTTCGGGTCTTTATCCGATCCATAGCAATGTGTCTGGATGTTTTGCCGCTCTGGTTACTGGACGTTTCCGGCGAAGTGAAGGAGTTGGTTGAATTGGTGGCGAGGCAGGCGCGTAAGGCGAGATTCGAAGTCGACCTGGAAGATAAACGGGTCATAGATGAAGTTATGTCAATTCTGAGTCACTTTCAGGATGGTGCGAATCCTGAGAAAAGTGATCTCAAGGAGGTTTTGGATTACATTGGAGTGAAAAAGTGGAATGATTGTAGAAAAGAGGTGAAGTTTCTAGAGGCAGAGATGGAACTTGAATATTCGGAGGGAAGAAGAGACTTGACGCTTTTGAGTAGCTTGATGGCGCTGATGAGTTATTCAAGGTGCGTGCTTTTTGATCCCGTTGATAGTGGAATCGCCCAACAAGTTGATCTTGAGAGTAAATTTCAGAGAGATGCGGTTAGGTGCCTTAACAGCGACGATTTTCGATGTCCCATTTCGCTTGAGATCATGAAAGATCCTGTCACGTTGGAGACAGGACATACTTATGATCGGTCTTCGATATTGAAGTGGTTCAGGAATGGAAATCAAACTTGTCCTAAGACAGGCAAAAAGCTAACTAGCACTGAACTTGTACCTAACTTAACTGTTAAGCGATTGATTAAGCAATACTGTGTGGAACATGGCTTACCGGTGGTTGTGGAGTCGAATCATAAGAATCGGGACATCACTAGGACGCTTGCTCCTAGCGGTTCGGCTGCAGAAGGTGCAATCAAAATGGTTGCTTGTTTTCTTGCTAACAGGCTTGAAAATGGAGGTTGTGAAGATATGAACAAAGCGGCTTATGATATTCGGATTCTTAGCAAGACCAGTGTTTTCAATAGGTCTTGCTTAGCGGAAGCTGGGGTGATTCCATATCTATTGAACTTGTTAATGTCTGAAGATGCTGTGTGTCAAGAGAACGCCATTGCAGCTTTGTTGAATCTTTCCAAGCATTCGAGAAGCAAAGCTCTCATTGTTGAGAATGGAGGATTGGTGTTGATTGTAGATGTTCTGCGGAGGGGGTTGAAGATGGAGGCTAAGCAGCATGCGGCTGCGACAATATTTTACCTTGCTTCCATCGAAGAATACAGGAAATTGATAGGAGAAAGTACAAACGCTATACCAGCTTTAGTAGAAATGGTGAATGAAGGAAGTGATCGAGGCAAAAAGAATGCTTTGGTTGCAATTTATGGGCTGCTTATGCACCGGGGGAATCATTGGAGGGTTCTTAAAGCCAAGATAGTTCCTTTACTTCTTAGTCTTCTAACATCTTCTGCAGGAGAAGAAACGATCACTGATTCTTTGGCGGTCTTGGCAACTTTAGCTGAAAATTTTGACGGGGCAAAGGAAGTCCTTTGCAATGGAGCTTTGCCTCAGATCCTGCGGATCTTTCTTTCTTCCTGTTCAAGGACAGCAAAGGAGCAATGTGTGTCTTTGTTACTTGTTTTGTGCATCAACGGTGGCCAAGATGTAGTTGCTGCTCTAATAAAGAACGCTTCACTTATGGAATCCTTGTATTCCCAACTCACTGAAGGCACATCGAAAGCAAGCAAGAAAGCCGGTACTGTCATCAGGATTCTCCATGAATTTTATGAAAGAAACTCCACCCCATCGAAGACTTCAGTGCTTTCTCGAGAACGATTTATTCATGTATGGTAACCCAAATTTTTGAGGGTTGCCTAAATTTTTTTGGTTTTTTCCAAGCATCCATCCATGTACATACGCTCATTGTGTAGGGATGGTCGTTTGCTTTTCTCTTGGTTATGTGATATCAGCTGTTTTTAATGAGCTGATATCCATGATCCTGTATCAGCTTCTTTTTTTTCACGAGGCATTGTACAAATACATGATTGTGTATAATTCCTTTCTATTTTTGTAACAATAAGAATGTTGTTAATTTTTGTAAAAATTATTGAAGACCAACCAATCTGTTATCCTCTAATATTGTGTATGGTCTTTCTGTCTTAGGCCCTGTCCATGATTACCTGGTCCAAAGCTTCGACTGAGTACTCCCCATTAAGTTTGGGATCTGCAAATTCTATCACATCCCCACCTCTTGCAAGAAATTTTGCCTGGGAAGTGGAGACATGCATCAGGAACAATTGGTACCACAAGGAAGTGCCCAACATAGAGACTCATTATTGATTGGTTCTTACCAACTTATTTAGCTGCACCGCCCCGTTTGTATTCAGATTGAACACCTTCTGTCCCGAGAGCAATTTCAGTAGCACTATCCCAAACTGTAGACATCCCCTTTAGCGTTTACATGGTGGTTTCTTTGATTGGCCAAATGTAACTCTCACTTCTGAGCTTAAAAAAGACTGACCTACATCCATAACCCTTGATAACCCGAAAGTCTTGAGTCTTGCGTGTAAGTCAGAAGTGATGAGGATGTTGGTTGGTTGGCTGGCAATGCGGCATGTATTCAGCAAATCAGATAGAAACACGATTCATCATTCATAAAGCTGGAAAGATTATGTACCTTAATGTCTTGATGAACAATACAACCTTCTGGTTGGTTGTGGAGAAACCAAAGACCTCTAGCACTATCAACTCCAATTTCAAGTCTTTGGATCCGAGAAAGAATCTCTTTCTTCCCTGTTAGTTATCGATATCATTAATGTAAAAGAAAATGGAAAATGAAAATTTAAAGAATAGAAGAACAAGGATACCGTATAACCACTCTGACAGGTTGCCATTGTGACAGCTCATAAACTAGGTAACATTCGTCTTTGGGCCTACAAAATCCAATCAAATCTGCAAGGTTTGGATGTCTAACGTGAGATAGGCTTGTAATTTCCCTAAAAAACGTTTCTAAATGTCCATCCTCAATTATGTGCTTCACCGCAACACGATGCGTTGTCAACATTTGTGGCTCATCCTACAATTTCACCCGCATCGAAAATTTGTAGGAATGGTGGAGATTTTAAAGTTATAAAAGGAGCCTCCCCTCCATAGTTAAATATAGCTTAAAATTGTCAATCTTTCCTTAAGGCAAAAATCTTCTCTTTCATTGTAATATTTTGTTTGTATTATTTTCATTGAAATAGTTAAATATTAATTGAGTAGTGTCTAAGAAAGTAGGTATAATGGGCCGAATTTTACTAAATTTTGATGTTCTTTATTTATTTATTTAATAGCTATTATCGGGTATAGTTATAATAAATTATTGTGCTATTAAATTACATGTTTAGAAAATTCTGTTTAAGAAGATTAGGTTTTAAGTGGGACTATTTGTGACCCCTCCAGTCTTTCCTAGGAATGTCCTTGGTGTGATTTTTTAGTATAATCATTCACACTCTATCCACCTACACAATAGTGCTTGAGGTGAATTTGTTATCATTGATGGAAATTAACCTGAGTTTCCGCAATAATTGGTCAGAGCCAAGATTTCTTCTTAGTATACTCTATGGTTGTAGCGTAGTCTAATCTTTATCATCAGAAAAGATTTCCTTGGGCTTTTGACATTTTGTATCGACAGCTATTGAATAGAAATTGTAGTAGAGATGAAAAAAGACAGAAAAAATTCCACGCCATCCATGTTGACTACTTCTTCCTCATCCATTTTGGCTTTAACTGTAGTGACAAATGCAAGATTTGCGATGAAGATTTTTGATGGTATGGGTCATTTCGGAATGTGACAAAGTGAGATTCAAGACG
Source organism: Erythroxylum platyclados (assembly GCA_027563515.1). Lineage (NCBI taxonomy): Eukaryota > Viridiplantae > Streptophyta > Magnoliopsida > Malpighiales > Erythroxylaceae > Erythroxylum > Erythroxylum platyclados. The sequence continues at coordinate 3,558,382 of JAOQMM010000001.1, forward strand.
CTCTTTTTTAGCAAAGTCTTGACATTGCCATTGAAGAAAAGAAATCAGATGATGTTAAGGAGAAAGATTGGACGACTATAAATTGTTTAATATGTGGTACAATTCGATCATGTCATGTCTTTCTAGAGAGCAAAAGTATGCTTTCTCGAAAGAAACTTCAGCATATGAATTGTGGAATGCGTTGAGGAAAAATTCTTGAAGAAAAGTAATCAAAATAAGCTCGATATGAAGAAGAGACTTTTTCTTTTTTCTTATATTCTGGGTACCACTATAAATCATCACATCACCAATTTTAATCAGTTAGTTACTAATTTAATGAATTTGGATGTGACTTTTGAAGATGAAGATCTGGCTTTGGTGTTGTTGGGATCCCTTTCTGAAGAGTTTGAGTTTCTTAAAACTACTCTACTTCATGGGAAGGCTACTGTTTCTCTTAGTGAAGTTACAGCTACTTTGTATAGTCATGAATTAAAAACGAAGACAAAGGAAGAACGTACAAGTGGAGCAGCAAAAGCTTTGGTGGTTAGAAGTTGTTCGTAGAACCAAACTAAAGGAAAGAAAGGGAAATCGAAGTCAAGGTCCAAATTGAGCAAAGATGAATGTGCCTTTTGTCGAGAAAAAGGATACTGGAAGAAGGATTGTCCTAAGCTCAAAAATAAAGGCAAACCTGATAAAGAAAAAGCTATTGTAGATTTAAATATAGCTGAGTGTAACGATGAAGACTCAAATTTTTTACTTGCTATTACATCATCAACTAATTCTTCTAGTGTATGGTTGTTTGATTCAGGATGTAGTCATCATATGTGTTCCAATCGGGATTGGTTCTATGATTTTAGAGAACTAAAAGATGGAATTGTTTACACAGCAAATGACTTCCCTCTTACCACACATGGGATTGATTCCATTCGTTTGAGGAATCAAGATGGATCAATCAAACTCTTGACAAATGTTCGTTATGTGCCGAGTTTGTATAATAATCTCAATTTTATAGGAGCCCTAGAAGAAAAGGGTCTTAAGGTGTTAGCAAAATATAGAGTGATGAAGATTATCTCTAATGTATTTATGGTATTAAAGGGAGTACGGAAGAATAATATATTGTACCATTATCTAGGTAATACTGTTATTGGAGCAGCAATAGCAACTTTTAGTGATAAGAAGGAGTTAGAAACAACAAGGTTATAGCATATGCGCTTGGGGCATGCAGGTGAAAAATCCTTGAATCTTTTAGTACAACAAGGATTATTGAAAGGGGTGAAGACTTACAAATTGGAATTTTGTGAGCATTGTGTCAAAGGGAAGAAGACAAGGGTAAATTTTGGAACAACAATCCATGATACCAAGGGTATTTTAGACTATGTTCACTCTAATGTATGGGGACCTTCTAAGATAGCTTCTTTGGGAGGAAAACATTATTATGTGACTTTTGTTGATGATTTTTCTCAAAGAATATGGGTGTATACTCTGAAGACTAAGGATGAAGTGCTGGAAGTTTTTCTCAAATGGAAGAAGATAGTGAAAACTCAAACAGGTAGAAGAATTGAGTGTATCCGTACAAATAATGGTGGGGAATACATGAGTGATCCATTTTTTAAAGTCTACGAAGATGAAGGCGTTGTTAGACACTTCATAGTAAGATGAGTTTTGTGAGAGATTTGAAGAAGTGGAATTCGCCAAGGTGGAGATTTGTTAAGTTGTCAACAATTGTGACTCATCTCATAATTAATCCCACATCAAAAATTTATGGGAATGGTGGTGGTTCCTAAAGCTATCAAAGAAGCCTCCCTTCCTTAGTTAAATACATTTCAAAATTGTCTATCTTTCCTTAAGGCAATAAATTTCTCTTTCACTATAATTTTTCGCTTATATTATTCTTTTTGAAATAGTGAAATATTAATTTAGTAGTGTTTGAGGAAGTAGGCGTAATTAGCCGAACCTCGTTAAATTCTAGTGTTCTTTATTTGTCTATTTAATTGCTATTCTCGGATATAGTTGTAGTGAATTATTGTGCTATTAAATTACATGTCTAGGAAAATTCTGTTTAAGAAGATTAAGTTTTAAGTCGGACCGTTTGTGACCCCTCTATCCTTTCTTGGGAATGTACTTGGTGTGTTTTTTTAATTAAAATTGTTCATACTCTATTCATCTGTGCAATAGTGCTCGATGTGAATTTGTTATCATTGGTGGAAATTAACTCGAGTTTCCACAACACAACATACTCCCCATTTGAGAGTACACCTTTGCAGACCTTGTCTGCAGAAGAATGAAGAGAATAGA
>JAOQMM010000001.1:3560755-3571715 GCA_027563515.1 Erythroxylum platyclados
ATATTACTATCCTCAAGCAGATTGCTATTCAATGTTACCAAAACTGTGAACCTGCAGTTCATAGCTTGAGTTCAACTTCTTTTCTGATGATCTGCCAATCTCCTCCCATGTTGTTAAACATGTCTTGCTAGCCCTGATCGAATGTTCCCTCTGAATTTGTAAGCCTACAATCTGTACCAAAGTTCTCCAGTTCATCTCCTAGTTTATTGGCAACGTCCACTGTCGTATAGCTGGAGCAGGAACCAGCTCCACTTGTTAGTTTCTGAACGCCACAGTTTAAAACACCATTGTTAGTAGTCTCCAATGAAAGCAAGCAGTTTTTTTGCTCGGTGGAATTCAAAAATATCGTGCTACTCTGCTTCGCCCTCTTCCCCAATGCATACAAGTATTCTTCAAAAACATCTTCACAGTGATCGTTCTCAAGAAATCCACCCCAGTTGCCTCCACCATTTGAGTTATTTGCAGATGAGGAGAGTTGAATATCAAGGACACAACTCGTCTCAGTCAATTGGGAAGAGACGAGATCCAATTCTGTGCAGACAAAAAATACAAGTACAATGGAGTACAGGAGTGAATTATACTTATATTCTGTTGACATATGGGAATCCATGACAAGTTCAGCAATGTAAGGAGATTCTTCTGTTCAAGACAAACTGGTTTGAGGATGGAGAGGAATATATTCCAATGATCTGCCCTCTTTTTCTCAAACAAATTATAAATGATTAGAGAACAATTTAACATGAACATCAAAGTGGACCGATGCATTCTCTCCTTGTCCTTTTACCCCTAAGAAATGATCTCGTGTAGTCAAACTTATATCCTTGGAATCTGGACTTCATATGAAAGAAACTGTCGAGAATACAAGGAGGAATACCAGAACACTGAAGATTTCAAAGACAAGAGACACTGTGTGGTTAGAGGCAGTTGATTTGGTCTAAAAGAAGAAATGAATAGGTTGCCGACTTGGAGGATAGTGCTTTAGTGCAAAAGCCAACCAGAGACGGTGACACAATGGAACTTAACGGTCGACAAGTAAATATGGTAATGAGTAATAAAGCGGGAAAGGGTCTCTTGCACTTGGCATGATATTTAGAGATACGCAAGAGACATGTAGCCTGCAAGTGATGTGAAAACTTCAAACTTGATATTGTATTTTCTTATTTACGAGGAAAGAGTACGTTAGAGACGACACGATGAAAATTAGGTATTGGACGTGGCACAGGGTTATGTGCCCATTATCCCGTACTTAACTTCTGTCAGTTATTTTCAAATATATATTTATATAGGTCTCATATAAATATATGGTTGAAAATAACTGACATAAGGTTGGTACAGAATAACAGATACAGAAAATTTGGTCTCATTAAATGTCAACATGTAAATTTTCTGATACGATGCATTCGTAGGATTTCAGTTACGTTTTTGTCTCTGGCCAATAGCTGTTTTAAGGGTAGAGACAAACACATATGTTAACAATAAAAAAGGCAAACCTGCTGGCTGCTGATTCAAATCTATCCTTGGTTAACTTTCATTTATAGACTATGTTTAATCAGGAAGTGTTTACAAGTCTGATTTTTAGGATTTGCCCATTTAATACCATGTCACTCGAAGGAGAAATAAACTCAATGACTAAGCAGGCCTACATTGAACTCCATAAATAGTTAATAAAATGGTACTTAATTTCCATATTTGCACTAGCACATAGATGCTAAAATGCTGCTAGTTGTAAATTGTATTGACATGCTTGCTTAGGGATGGGTGGATTACTTTGTATGTTGACTAATAAGTTGCAAAATTTTTGACTAAAACTTTTTCCAGGATGCAGCATAATTGAATAAAATTATCAAATTATTTTTATTTATTAATTTCATTTTTATTATTATAATTCTATTATTCTCTTTATTGATTTCTTTAAATTTGTCAAAGTTTAATTCAACTTTGTTGGATCATTGATCAATAAGTTTGTAAGTTTCTAAACACCTCACATCACTCTTATTTAGGTGTTTTACTCGTACTCTTTACACTCAAGTGTTTCTACAATTCAATTAAAAATGAAGTAAATAAGAGAGATATGGTAAAGTCAATATCTTAGTGATCTATTTACAAATAAACAATACAAGCACACAGGAATTTGAAGCGCTGTATAAAACAACTATTCAAGACCTTCCTATTCAAAACCTCAAGTAGAACTTTCTTTGAAGCCTGTCAACTCTCTTTTGCAAATAATCAAATATACAATATGACATAAACAAAGTTACAAAGAATAACTTTATAACTACTTTGCCATTGACATCCCTTCTTTGCCACATCATCTGAACTACTTTTCTGCTACTTAAAAAAGTGCTCTCACTTTGTAAGATGATATTACTACTTTCTTAGCCTACTACTTTCATGTTCATATCATGTGTCACCACATCATCGCCTCTTTAAGAATTGTAATATTATGTCACCACTGTCCTAAGATTCTTGCACAATTCTCACATCCACATCCTCTTTGGAAGAATCCACAAATCTTCATTCATTTACCTTTCAAAAAGAATGAGGATATCAATCCTACCAAAGTCACTCATCCTAAAATTAATCCTGATGAATTGAAGCTAGCGTAAGAGAAGTGTGATATCTTGCTTTAACAAAGATTAATTGAGCCTACAAAATCATATTGGACTTGTCAAACTTTTAATGTGAACAAAAGAGTAGAACCCAAAAAAGGTTAGTGATTGATTATAAACCGTAATGCTTTTATTCAAGATGATAAATTTCTAATACCAAAGATCAATACTCAAGTCCTGTTTCTCAAAGAAGAAAAATCTTTTCAAAGTTTGACTTAAAGGCAGGTTTATTGCACTGAGAATAGACCCACTAGAAAGATACAAAACAACTTTCTACATCCCTAATGTCCAATATCAGTAGACTGTCATGTCATTTAGATTTAAAGTTACTTTATCACTATCTCAAAAGGCTATGACAAAGATCTACGAGCCTTTTCTTGATAGGGCCTTGATTTACATTGATGACATTATATTATACTCTAAGATCCATGACAATCGTAAGGTACTACTTCAATCTTTTTTGGATTTCACAAAGCAGTATGAGATTACGCTCTTAGCTAAGAAAAGTAACATTGGAACAACCTAGATAACATTTTTGGGAATGAACTCTTATGATAGATTTTATTAGCCCGACCCACATATTGCACATGAGTTATTGATGAAAACCTCAACACAAAGCAAATTCAACAATTCCTTAGAATTATTAATTACATTAGAAATTTCATCCTACACGTGACCAATTATATAAGTTCCTTATCTAAATTGCTGAGAAAGAATCCACTATTTTGTATAATTACAAAACTCAAACATAAACTCACAACTTTAACTCATTTTGTATGATTACATAATTTAACCATAAATTCACGACTATAACCCATTTTATATGATGATATAATTCAACTATAAATTAATCTATTTTATATGATTACATAGTTCAATTTATAAACCATTTTATGACAACTAATTTATGCACACAATAATTTTAATCTTTTATTTACTAATTTGTCACTAATTTTAATCATTCAGTCACTAATTTTTCACTAACTTTTCATTTTCTATTAGAACAATATTTCATTCACTAATTTTAATCAACATAACAAAAATACAAGCCTACAGCTCTATAAGAGACAACACAATAATTTTTTTAAAAATTAAGACATCAGAATATTTCATTCAGATTTTCATATCCAAATCTATAATAATTCACTCCATATTAATATTATAGATTTCGTACCATACCAGTTGGAAAACAGTACAAAATCGTGTTGTTTGGTACCGATTAATACTGGCAATTTCATTTGGTATCGGCCATTATTTCGAAAATTAGCTAAATATCGACCGATACCTTAAATTTTAAAAAATTGAAGGACTTATTTGCAAATTTTTTTAATTAAATCCTCCATGCTGCCACTCGCAATTCTTGGGTCTCACGTTAGATTATTTGGATAATGCTCTTTTATCAATTGATGATTTGTAGTCTCGTGTTAGCTCCGTTTTGCTCTAGAATTTTGCACTTGGAAGTCTTTGACTAATTGGTCTCCAATTATTCAAATATCCTAAATTTAAGAAGGGATCTCCATTTGGAAAAAATATACATTTGGAAAACGATGATTGATTGTAAATTACTGGTTATATTCCAATTGCAGACCATTATGATAATTACGATTAATATGAGTATAATTACGAGTAATGAGTACATAAGTATAATAAATCACGATAAATAATAAATCATAATATAACTATCATATTATGCCACAATTATTTTTTCTTAATGAAAATTTTCTTTTCTTTTATTCTTTATATTTATTGTCATATTAATTAATCTGATACTAATTATCAAGTAATTAGAAGTAATATATTGACTTGGACAAGATCCACCTTGAGTTTATGAATCATTGAATCGATAGAAATCTAAATGAATTAAAAAATACTGATTTAATATATCATAACTTCTAGTTAATTCTTTGGTACGAACTATTGTTGTAAATTATAATTGTTAGAGAATAATGACTATTTATTATTCTTTTTATTTAATATTTTGATGTAATTATTATTTATTATATGAAAAAATTGTAATATTTTAAATACTTTATATTATTTTTATTTTTATATTTCTATGATGATTAAATGATTTTTTTCATATTAATTGTGGTTATTATTTATATGTGAAATTTATGGAAAATAATGTTTTAAAAAAATAATAGATTGTAGTTATTTTAAATTTTTATTATTATGATTTTTGGAGATAAAGTTGATGTAATATTATAAAGTATAGATTAAAAAATATCGAAGGGCTATTTTATAATTTTAAAAAAATTTAAAAACTATTTTATAAATTTAAAAAATTACTCAAAACAGGATCCACTATTAACTGTACTAGTGTGTTATTAATAACATTGCTCCATATTCTTTAAATATCATAAACACATTAATAAGAATAATAGTTGTCATTCAATTAGGAATGCCAATTTTAGCCCGGTCCGATTTTGACCTTAGTTAATTGAGCCATAGGCTAAAATTGGTTAGCCTGATTAGGCCACGAATCGAGATCAGTCGACCTGTGGTCCAACTGGAACGACAAAAATAATATTTTTTTTTAATTTTTTTTATAAAATTATAAAAAGATGGGCCGTTGCCAGGAGTCCCTACATTCAATACCTAAAAACACGTATAAACAAGACAATATTTTAGGGATTGCATCCCATAAATATAAATCCCAGAAACACATCGCAAAATTTCATTCAACTCCACATCGTTGTTTCATTCAAACACAGATAACGTTCCAAGTCCAACACAGTGGACACACTGCAAGACACGGTTTAGCAATGGAGGACAACAGCGGAGGGCGAACCGATGAAGGCAGAGGATGACAGTGGCGGTGACCAACAGTTGTGGGCGACGATAGTGAGCTGTGAACGACGACAGTGAATAGACACTGTGAGGGGCGAGGGCTGCGGCATTGTGAGCGACGGAACGGATGCGTCAGTACCACCAGTGATTGTGAGGGCTGTGCCGATGTGAAGATGTGATTGGAGTGCTGAGAGAGGGCGCGAGGAGAGTGAGGAAGATGAAAATGATTCATCTGAAGCAAATGTCGAGAGCGAGGGGAGGTTTAGGGTAAACAACGTGTTTTTTACAAATTACTCCTAAAGTTTTTAAATTTACAAACTTCACCCAACCGGTATAATACATACCGGCCGAACACGTAACCTTGATTAAAAGCCAAGTTTGATTCAAAGAACATTTGCACAAAAGCCAAGATTCAATTTTAAAGAAAGTGGTGCCAACTCTTAATGAGTTGTAATTATATATTAATTATTGCTTACCCTGAATTCAGCATCCCAAATCGACCAATACGAAGCCCACGATCTTCTGTTTTTCAATACCCGCCAAATGGGTGTCACAGACAAAAGCTCCGATCAATGGGGACCACAGGAATCGGAATCATCTCTCCTCCTTACCACCGCCGACACTACCCTCGGACCTCGCCGGAAAACTCCAGAAGACACGTTCCACTTAGCATATATCATCTACTTTACACTCGGCCTCGGCTTTCTCTTACCGTGGAACGCCTTCATCACAGCGGTTGATTACTTCTCCTACATATATCCCGAGGTCTCAGTTGATCGCATCTTCTCCGTGTCGTACATGCTTGCGGAACTCCTCTGTTTGTTGCTTATTGTTTTCTACGCTCATAAGTCCGATGCTTACGTTAGGATCAATGTGGGTCTTGCGTTGTTCGTTGTGTCTTTGCTTGTGGTCCCGATTATGGACGCGGTTTATATAAAGGGTCGGGTCGGGTTTTATGGTGGGTTTTATGTAACGGTCACCGCCTTGGGCCTTTCGGGTATGGCGGATGCGCTTGTCCAAGGTGGGCTGATTGGGGCTGCTGGAGAGTTGCCGGAGAGGTATATGCAGGCTATTGTTGCTGGCACAGCTGGTTCAGGTAATTTATAGTTGTCTGCTAGTTCTCTGCTTTGAAATGAATTTCAACTTTTCTTCTCTTTATAGGCTTCTGAATGTATCTTGATGAATGTTACTGTTTTTTGTTTTTTGAAGTGGTTTAGCTGCTATGATGATGCAAAAATTTGAAATAGTTGTGGATTAGGTTGAAATAGACCTCAAACATCCAGTTATACTGCTGGTTCTAGTTTATCCAGTCACCTGAAATCTCCCCTGTTTTGGTTTTTATCAGTCTACTTGGCTCACCAAGCTTGTTTAGCTCACTTCCTTAGCTTGCATTAAAATGGAAGATAAGCAGAGCTAATTTTGAGTCAATGAATCAGAAAAACTTCAAGATCTCATACTCGATTTTCCTTTCTTAATCGATTGTAGGTATGGTAGTTAAACTAGGTCATCACATGGTTTTTAGCCCTGAAAGCTTCAAAATTTTGGTTTGCTGTCCTATTCATATTTTTAAGATGCTACAATTTATTGTTGGTGAATGCAGGTGTCCTTGTTTCATTCCTTAGGATCTTAACTAAAGCTGTCTATACACAAGATGCCAGTGGGCTGAGAAACAGTGCAAACCTTTATTTTGCTGTTGGGATAGTTGTTATGGGTATATGCATTGTTTTCTACAACGTGGCTCACAGACTTCCAGTCATTAAGTACTATTCGGACTTGAAAACTCTGGTTGTTAATGAGCAAAAAGAAGAGAAAGGTTCCTTGACAGGTGCTCGGTGGAGATCAACATTGTGGGAAATTGTGGGGAGTGTCAAATGGTATGGTATTGGAATCTTCCTTATCTATGGTGTGACACTGTCAATATTTCCTGGGTATATAACGGAGGATGTGCACTCTGCGATTCTGAAAGACTGGTATTCAATCCTTCTCATTACTGGCTTCAATGTATTTGACCTTGTTGGCAAGTCTTTGACTGCATTATACCTCCTTGAGAATGATAAGGTTGCCATTGGTGGCTGTTTTGCAAGATTGCTCTTTTTTCCCCTTTTCTTAGGCTGCATACATGGTCCAATTTTCTTCCGTACGGAGATTCCAGTGTCAATATTAACATGCCTATTGGGCCTGACTAATGGCTATTTGACTAGTGTTGTGATGATCATGGCTCCAAAAGTTGTCCAGATACATCATGCAGAGACTGCTGGGATTGTAATTGTACTATTCCTCGCTACTGGTTTAGCAACTGGATCGATTGTAGCCTGGTTCTGGGTCATTTGACATACCAGCAATCTGTCGAAGAATTGGGTCTCTTAGCTGCAACCCTCGACATGACTGACTGGAGTTGTCTATTGCTGTGAAGATCCCTCTTATGCAAATCTTTATATTCTAGTCGTAACTATGATTTTTAAATCCATTTTAATCCAATCCAAGGTTATTGGAAGATTCTTCTGTGGAATAGTAATTTATGAAATATCCTTTGGTCCTTTCTTCTACATATATCTTACACTGATTCTTCTCATGAGTCATAGAGTTTCCATAATTCTGCAACCACCTAGTTTCTTCACAGGGTTCACTACGTTACTTCTTGTGGTTCTCAGTCGGTCCTAACACGTTCCATTCCTGCGCTTGATCTGACTTTTATTCTATATAGATTCCTCTTCTGTGCCAAGACAAAACCAGTCAAAACTCAAATTATGCCGTTGAGATAGGAAGTCTCTTCCGTGAGGGTTACATATAGTAGAGCATGTGTTAATTAAGATTATTAAATTGAGGGTGATCTCAAAAGATTAGTTATCTCCAACAATCTAGATGTTCGAGCCTATCTTGCTCGTGAATCACCTGAAAGGAAACCATACAAAGGCAAGTGTCCAGATCTTAAATGTGAATACAGCAAAGCTTCTTCCAAGGTTATATTTCAGGAACGTGTCACAAAGCAGACGATATCCTCTCTAATAAATGACCATATATTATGGCATCGTTGTCTGGCGCATCCATTAGAATTTGGTTTCAACAAAATAACTCCTTGCTTACCTAAAGGAGTTCATGACTGTGATACTCGTCATTTTCCTAAATTTGCTAAGACTACCTTTCACTCCTTCATTGTCTGAAACTACCCAAGCATTTGAGATTTTTCATTCAGATGTACGAGGACTTTATTCTACTTCTATTGATAGTTTTAAATATTTTGTGACTTTTATAGATGATTTTTCAAAGGTTACTTGGGTTTATCTATTAAAATAAATATAACAAAAAGAAGTTTTCAATTATTTTAAGGATTTTCATATGTTAGTGGCTACTCAGTTTTCAGCTTATATTAAAAATTTTCGAAATGACAATGGTTCAGACTATATATCTAATAACATGACTAATTACATGATTACTAATGGAATCTTGCATCAGACAATTTGCGTTAAAATACCCTAACAAAATGGAGTTGTTGAATGTAAAAATCGTGATTTATTAGAAAAATCCCAAGTTATAATAATTCAAATCCTTATCCTAAAGTTTTTTTTTTTTTGTCTTATAGAATCCTTATTGCAACCTATCTTATAAATCGCTTACCTAGTCAGAGTGTTAGACTTTCAATACCCCCTTGATGTTTGTAGGATAAAAAGCCAGATATATCTCATTTAAAGATTTTTTGTTGCACTTATTTTATGCATTTATCGAAGGCTCATAAGGATGAGCTTGATCCACAAGTTGTCAAGTGCATATTCTAGGTTATTCACAAACAAAGAAAGGTTACAAATATTATTATGTTGTTGATAAGAAGCTTTATGTCATTAGAATTGTTCGATTTATGGCGAACATCCCATATTTTTTAATTCTAACCAGGGGGAGACTTTGCACGAGTTATTTCCTTTACCAAGTGTTGAATGAACATTCAACCAACAATCTTTCAGAATAATATACAACAGCTCAAATGGCACCTAAAAATCCTATTATGAGTACCATTGATGACATTTCAGATACCACTGGTGACATAATTCGAGAAGCTTCTAGTGATTCGAATATGTTAAATTCATCCAATTTGCAAGGACATTCAATAACTCCTCGACGTAATCCTCCATGGGATGGACAACCTCTCAGAAAATTACAAGATTATGTTGCTTATATTTCCAAGTATCCCTCTACTCATTTTCTAACTTATAAAAGATTGTCATCATTGCATGTTGCCTATCTTACAGCTATCTCCAATGTTCATGAGCCTAAAAATTTTAAAGAAGCTCGCTTTTAACTAGTTTGGAGGAAAGTTATAGAGGACTAGTTGACTACACTTGAGGGAAAAAATACTTGGAGTATAGTGCCTTTTTCCAATGGTAAAAATGCATTTGGTAGCTGATGGGTATTTAAAAACAAAATTTAACTTTGATGGATCCATTAATCGACATAAACTCGTCTTATAGTATAAGGGTTTACTCAAAAATTTGATGTTCACTATAAGGAGACTTTTGCTCCCCTTGCCAAAATGAACATCATTAGACTTTTTCTCCCTTTGCAAACTTCACAATTATACTTATGGATTAAAGTGAAGTATCTTGACAGATTAAAGCAAAGTCCTCGTGTATATATGGAATGCAAAGCTAAGTTCTGCTCTTAAAGCTCTCGATTTCTCAAAAGGCTAAGTTGATCCCTCTTTATACTTTGAGCTAGGAAAGGTTAACAAAATGATGATAATTATCTATGTTGATAATCTCATTAGTATTGGAAATACTACCAATTATATTGCTCAGTTGAATAAAAATCTTCAACAAGAGTTTCCACTTAAGGACTTTGGTTCCTTGAAGTACTTTCTCGATATTGAAGTGTGACTTCTTGTGAGGGACTCTTCCTTAATAAGCGTGAATACATACTAGATTTACTTCAAGATGTTGATATGCTCACCTGCACCTACACCTCTTGACAATAAACAAAAACCTAATTTGATAGGGGAAGTCCTTGAATTACCAAGCCATTTTAAAAAGAATGTGGGAAAACTTAGATATTTGATTATTCCTAAGCCTAACATTTCCTTTATAGTAAGCCTTGTTAGTCAACATATGCATGCACCAACTAATCATCATTTATGTCTGGTAAAACGAATTCTACGATGCTTGAAGGGGACGATAGGACGTGGAATAGTTACCAAAAAGAGCATACTAAGGTATATTTATTAAGGTCAAATCTATAATCTTGAATCAACAAACATCATTTGAAGCATGGTATAGTTGGAACCTAAAGTAATTCATTTAAGAGTTTTTGGTTGCATTGCTTTTGTGCACGTTCCGTCTCAAAAAAGAGAAAAATTAATGATAATAGCATCAAATATATTTTTGTGGGTTATAGTAATGAAACAAAAGGATATCATTTTTATAATCTTCTCACCAAAAAATTGATAATAAGTCGTGATGTTATTTTTATGAGAAAAATAGTTGGGATTGAAAGAATATGCAATTAATTTCAAGAACATTATTTGAAGACAGTGAATCCCTTGATACTCTGACAAGAGAAGGTCAAAATGGAAGTTT
>JAOQMM010000001.1:3582251-3600017 GCA_027563515.1 Erythroxylum platyclados
GATCTATATTACAAATTCCATAATTGGATTAGGGTTAATTAATTAGGGAGTGGAATTATAACTTGAGAAAAAGTAATTCCCCCTAGATCATCTAGGACCGAACCCCGATAACACTTGATCAATTAGGTTAGCATTAATGAAAAGTGACATCCTCTCTCTTATAATTTGATTAAATCTCTTAGGTGATTTCATTGTGACAGTTGTGATTGTTCAATTTTACACTTATTTGTTTTAATTTCTCGAATTTCAATCGCAAATCAATTCTTGCATCTACTTCTTGTTGCAGTTTTATTTTCGATTATTTCTTTTTTTGTTTCTTAGCCTTAGATGACTTAAGATCAGACTAGTCAACTCCCTGTGGATCGACCCTTCCTGTATTACCTCGCCACTCGTGAGCTTGCGGTATTGGAGGGCGTACAAATATTAAAGCTCACACTAACACATGATCAATAATGCAAATAATGGAGAAATCTACTCCTTAATTCATGTTTTTACACAATGTGAGAATTATTATACTTAATATTCACACACAACAATACACAAACTTGGGTAAACCCTTATGTATGGTCCTTATATACATTCATAGTATAGGAGTTCAAGCAGTGGATAAGAAGCTTGCATGGCTATTCCACAAAATCCTTCCTTAGCATCAACGTTTCTCTGCATCCTTACATATCCCTCTTCACCCCATTTTGTGGCCCATGAGTTCATAATCCAATAGTCGATGCCATTACTAAAACTATACCCGATGGTCATCAAGCTATGATCTAGATCAGTACCACAATCTCCAATAAATATCCCACTCTCGTAGAGCTAGAAATTACCTCCAGCATCAATAGCAACTGATACTGGTTGGTTTGCTACAGCCTTTAGCAGTGTTGCTTCATTGTTTGCTGGTACATCTTCGTAGTCAGTAATTTTAGCTGCGTGGTTGGCCTCTGCATTGACGCTACATGTTCCATCTGCTGCCTTGTAGGGATAGTTGGCTCCAATTGTTAAACCTTAGTTATCGCATAATAAAACAGAAATTGACGAATTCAACCCTGCAGTTAAAGTCATTTCTCACCTGCAAATTTAGTCCTCAAACACCTGCAAATTCACTTGAAAAAAAGTGAATTACTTAAACAGGTTCCTCATCACCTACCATTGTTAAAGACAGAGACGAGTTCTAAGGTCAAAAACACATGTAAACAAATGATGGTGGTAAGAATGGTTAGTCCAAGGGATGGGACTCCCACAGTCACGCACCGAAAACCAAAAGACAGTATTACTAATGATAAAGCTTAAAGCGAAATAGATATATAATAAAATGCTTGAATATAGCAGCTACTTCTAAGGATGTCGCAAAAATTATTCAAATTCATTTTATTAACAGTATGTCAATATTTTAGCAACTTTATTGAAAGCTTTACTAGTTAAACACCCTATTTAACCCAATCTTAATGTAGTTATATTTTGCACCCTCTTTTCTATATATTATCATCTTTTTCCAGCTAACAAGTTGTATGTCAATAAACAACCACATGACCAGCACAATTTTATAACTTAATAGTTTGTCTACCATTATAGTAAGAAGTATACCACAGAACATCAACTTGTGAATGATTGCAAAGAACATGAAATGATGTGGGCATGAGTTGAAAACCAAGAAATCAACTTGAAGTTAGTTCGTTATGAATTGGTAAAATCACAGAAGTTTTCAGCTTTTGCTTTGATGATGCACAATTCTATAAAGTAGCATGTTAACTTTGAATTACACATTACTAAAATTTTGAGTCATTAAGCTACAATGTCTAAGGATTTTCACACCGTAACAGAAAAAATGGGATAAGAAAAGATTTAGCATTTCAAAGGAAAAGCAACTGCAAAGGAAACAAATCAAGTTTTGAAAAAAGAAAAAATAGAAAAGAAATTTCATATAGGCAAGGAAGAGGTTCATAGTGAAGAGCAAAACCTAGAAAAAAAACAAATCAAGTTCTGAGAAAAGAAAAAAATGAGAAGAAATTTCATGGTGGATGTGAGGGAGAGGTTTGGAGTGAAGTGAAAAACCTAGAAAAAAAAAGAACCATTAATCTATGAGTGAGATTAAAAACACAAGCATTAAATTTCAATCCATTGTTTCAAAAACATAACACTTCTCGTTCCCTAATCTTCTACTCCACTAGTAATTTCAGCAGGAACTGCTAGTAATTGCCATTTTCAATGAAGAGAGAAATCAGACCACAAAACTTAATCCCCTACCCAATCGAAACCCATCAAAAAAACATAAACATAACTCGATTATGGAACTTTATCATCCCATGGCAATCTTAGAAAAAAAAATGATAAAAGGACGAATATTAAGGTAGAGAGAGTCTGTTTTTACGTATTGTGGGAGAGTTGGCCGATATTGAGACACCTGCTGGAATGGGAACTGATAGGATTCCAAATCTTATTTCTGTCCAACAAGAAAAAGAATAAAACAATTAACCTCAACAGAAGTGGTGGTAATCGAAGAGAAAGAAATCAACTTGTTAGGAAAGAACAGGAATAACTTACCCAGAAGAGAGGGACAATGATCGGAGACTGGGTTGGCTTGAAGAGAGAGTGAAGTTTTTAGAGAAGAGAATTGCGAGTTAGAAAGAGTAAAAATGAACAAGTTTCTAGAGAGTGAAGTGAAAATGAAGAAGTTTCTGGAGAAGTGAAAATGGATTTACATTACACGTGGGAGTGAAGGATATTTCTGTCCTGTGAACGTATCACTTACTCCAGACATGGTCAGAACAGATAAAAACAGGTGGGAGATCGACTTTTGTTATTCCTCACAGTTAAGGAATAACTAAACCTAGGATTAGTTATTCTGTGTATTTTTTATAACCAAACAAAGGAATAATTAACTTTTAAGAATACATCAGTAATATAATTCTTATTTCAGTAAACTAAACAGGCTGTGGGTGTACATATGGTTGATGTTTGAATCAATTAAAATTTGAATTATTTGATTAAAATGATATTAAAATTTAAAAATATAAAAATTAATTTAATCAAACAAAAGTAACAATAGATTATAAATTAATGCTTGTATATTTTACTATGAGAAATATATAATATATATTAAAGTTTAATAATATAAAATAATAATTTAAGTTTAATGATTTAAAAAATACTATTTTAAAATATATTAATCTATAATTATTTACAATACTCAAAATTGAGTTTAATAATTAAAAATTAATGATTGTTTTATTCCACTTTTATCTTTCTGTTATGGTTTTTAGTTTTAGTTAAAAAAAAGAAAAATCTGTGGTTGAGATTTTTAAGATAAAAATTGAAAACAAAAACTTGTTTGGTTAAGGTTTGTAATAAAAAACTAAAAAGAAAAACATGTTTGATTTTATCATTTTGTTTTTATTTTTGTAAGTATACTCTTATGTTAATTATTTTTAATATAATATATTATGTTTTTAAATTAATTAATTCTCATTATGGTTATAAATAAAAAATATGTATATTTATATTATTAAAGAAATTTGCGCATTAATTGTATATAATAAATTTCTATAAATTAGTAAATTGCATTAATCACTCACCAAGGAAAAAACCAAGCAGGAAACTCTCTTCTTGTTTCTTTAAAACCAGCAAAATATGGCAACATGAAAGTTGCGACGTTAATATAAAAATCTACTAAAGTAGCTGCAAAGAAAAAGCAAAAAGAATAAACTTTTTATGACCTAAAAATCCCAGGAAGCATAATAAAGTATTTATGCAAATAAGATGAGAGAAAAGCTTATGGGATAAGGAGGTCTTTGCGAAAAGGAAGGTTGTCAATTGAGATAGTGTAGATAGGAGGTCTTTGCCTATCCAATCTACTGATTTTCACTGATTAATTGTGTGAATCAGTATTTATCTTTTCAAAGATAATAAGCTTAGAGAAAATAGAAGACACAATGGAATGGTGGCTTGGCTGCGACCACATCATCTCTCTGTTTCGTTACTGATTTTTGCTATAAAGGAGCAAGCATAGGGCAGTGAAGGTAGAGCGAGGCTGAAAAAGAAAACAAAAGACAGTGAAAAAATTGGTACATGTTGGTTTTGTGAAAAAAGAAACCTATTTTAAAAACATACAAAAACATCTTTTTTACGTTTATGTAAAGTTGTTGCGGTTTTTTAATTTTTAGAAACAAAAAATGGAACAATACTCAACCAAACATATTTTAATGACTTGGTTCTTTTTTCATGAAAATCACAACAAAAAATAAGAAAAAAAAGAACCGAACAAGCCCTACAGTTAGTTTTTTTTCTTCTTTTTATAATGTATTATTCTTAAAAGTTAATAAAAATTTTTATTTTAAGTTTGTCTTTTTGTCTTTTACTTTTTTCTCTCTTTCTTCCTTTTTTTGCCTCTCTCCTTTCTCTCTCTCTCTCTCTCTCTCTCTCTCTTTTTCCCTTTTTATCTCTCTAGGTGAATTGTTTCACTTGATTCACTTTTTTAAACGAATTGCATTATTCTTAGGCATCTAAGAACATGATTTTTATATTCTAAGTGAGATGTGTCTCTCTAAAAATAATGGATTCTACAAGTACTTTTTGAGTTCATCAAGGGCTTATTAATATTCATTTATCTATCATAAGTCTTTTAGATCCCAAAAAAGGTAACATTAACAACCTTTTATGTCAAAACATTAGACTCCTAAGTCCTAATAGCATAATCGTGCAGGCATTGGTGAGTCTTGATTAATGTTTGACACTCGAGATGATGGAATAAGACAAAGACTTGCGAGTAGGCAAGGAAAACGAGTATTGTCAATGAGTTGGCATGCATTGGTACATATTGACAAAAATCTTTGACAAGATGCAAGATTCAGATGAAAGACTAAAAGATGGCTTGATATGGACCTTGAGTTGAAGATTAGTTAGATCACATGCATAAGGGAGACATATGAGAGCTTTAAGGGCTTAATGCGTGCTCAAATAAACGGATCATAACTAATGGACGTGACATGGGTAAGCATTGGACCAGACCAATGTGTTATAAAAGGCTTTGGTCTTGGATGATTCATCATCAAAGGATAAAGATTAAGGAGAGATCTTGGATGATGTGACGGATTTGATCACAGCAGATATATATTAACTCTAAAAGATAAAGACTATGTGGGAGGATCATCTGAAAATAGTGGAGTTCTTAATAGATATAGATGTATCTTTCCTAACTAAATGTAATATCTTATCTTATTAGTTGTGATGTAGCTAAATCCTATAAGATACAGTTATATTTGGATGGGGTGTCATCCAGTTAGTTAGTAAGATGTAATTTGATAAGGATAAAGGCGATTTAGTTAGTTCAGTTCAATTAGGATTCTGAATTGTAAAACTAAAGGTGCTTATAAATAGCTTATTCGAGTTTTGCTCCTAGTAATAAAGATAGAGGGGAAAGGAACACATTGAGAGAGAGCACTCCTTTATATACTTTTGGGGGAGTAATAAAGGTTGATTTTTATCGTAGCTTTTGTGTTTTTATTGTTGCCTATGATTATTTAATACTTTTGTAGTATTCTTACTCAAGTGTAAGAATTAAATGCTTCGAGAGTTGTGAGGTGTTCGAAAATAAGGTTTTGTTGGTCAACAATCATGTGGGAAGGTTAAGTCTTATTTAAGCGAATCTAAGTGAGATTGTCATACAAAGGAGTAGGCACGATTTCGATATAAGTTTGATGTTTAGGAAAACCTCTGTAATAACTGATATCAGAGCCAAAATATCGATATGGCAGGAGGCAGCAATTTGATAGAGCATGTCAACATAATGGAGGCACTCATAAGGTCAATTCCTTAAAGAGAGGATGAGGACACTTGCTACTTATCTCGGTTCAAGATTTTAAAGGTGCAAATCCAATAATTGTGGCACCAAATAGTGAACTTGATGAAGGCATAAAAGGATTCTAGATTAGAGATCACAATCTTAAGGCTTGCCATTGCAACATAGGATGTTGAGTGTGCTAAAAGTACTTTGGTGAAGGTATGAGAGCTCTAAGTTTTCAATCACAAGCAGAATGTCAAAGAGCTCGAAATTTTTTTGTAAGAAAAAAAGCAATACTTTATAGCGGTAAAGGTGTCCAATTCGAAGAATGTGTCGATCATAACTATATATATGATGAAGGATGCAAAGTTGTGGTGGAGAATAAAAACCTCCAATGACATTAGTGTAGGTAGACCTCCTATTGAAACTTAGGAGAAGATGAAAAAGGAGCTAACAAACCAGTTCATTCCCAATAACACTTCATAGCTCGTGAGGGAAGTTTTAACAAGATTAAAGCAAGACAACTCAGTACGGGAGTATGTGAGAGAATTCAAATCTTTGACATAGGACGTGCAAAGCTGAAGAAGACATGTTATTCAATTTCATTAGTGGCTTATAAGATTGGGCAAAAATGAAGCTTCAGAAGCATAACGTGAAAGACCTTCTAAGCACGATAGTGGTTGCAGATGCTTTGGTATATATGCAAATGCCACCACCAATTCGAACTGACAATAAGGGCAAAAAGAATGGTAGGACATGGACTGTCTCAAAGAAAGGTAAGGAGAAAGTATGTGAATCTTCTCGATGAAAGTCCAAGAAACAATTAAAACAGGATATTCATTGATGAAAGGTTGCACTTTCTTGTGAATGCCCAAAATCGAAGTTAGGTGAGAGCTTTAAGGACTTAATATATGCTTAAATAGACAGACTATGACTAATGGACTTGACATGGTTAATCATTGGACCGGATCAGTGTGCTATAAAAGGCTTTAGACTTGGATGACTTTTCATCAATAGATAAAGATCAAGGAAAGATCTTGGATAATGTGGCAGATAAGATCATAGTAGATATAAATCAAATATAAAAGATAAAGACCATGTGGGATGATCATTTAAAGATAACGGAGTTCTTCATTGATATGGATGCATCTTTCTTAATTAAATGTAATACCTTATCTTGTTAGCTGTGATGTAGCTAAATCTTATCAGATAGAGTCCTATTTGGATGGTGGTGTAATCTAGTTAGTTAGTGTGATGTAATATGATAAGGATAGGGGTCATCTAGTTAGTTTAATTCAATTACAATTCTGAATTGTAAAGCTAGAGGCGTTTATGAATAGCTTATTTTGGTCTTGCTCCTTGGACTAAAGATAGATGGGAGGGGAACATATTGAGAGAGAGCATTCCTTTATATACTTTTTGGGAAGTAATAAAGGTTGGTTTTTATGGTAGCTCTTTTGTGTTTATTATTGCCTATGACTATATTCTTACTCAATTCGAAGAGCTAAACACTTCGAGGTTTATGAGATGCTTAAAAACAAGGTTTTTTTGGTTAATGATCATGTATGAAGGCTGAGTCTTGCTTAAGCAAACCTACGTGATATTATCGTGCAAAGGAGTAGGAATGACTTTGGTTTAAGTTCGGTATCTAGGAAAACCTTTGTAACAATAGCATTGTCTTTGACAAATTTATACTAAAATAACATATATCTCTTAGGAATTCATTTATATAGCCTTGCAAGTGACCATAAATCATAAAACTTTTTCTAGTCTTACATTAAAGATGCACTTTTTTAAGCTAATCATTTCATATCTTTTTAAAGTGTAGAACCATTTCCTTAAATAGACAATGTGGTTTCCTTCATCTTTAGTTTTTCGATTAAAAGACTGACAAACTGCTTCTCCATATCTTCCCCTTTAGATCCAGGTCATTTTTTTTTCATAATCTATGACATCCATTAGGATATATGTTTGTTAATATGATACAATGAACAATGTAGTAACTAGAAAATTGAGATATAAAAGTGTTATTATAAAGGCATATATTACCATAAGTAATATTATGTTTTCTCTTCGCACTAGTTGTTTCAAAAAATAAAATTAATTCAATTTAGTGAAAGTAACCCTTACAACATGATAACAATTAAATAAGCCTTGAAATTTAGAGACAAGAAATCGACAGAAGCTTGATGATTAGTGACAACAAGTCAACAGAAGCTCGCTTGAGAATGCATCTGATGCTAAGAATTAAAGCAGAGATAACCTTAATTGTGAGGTTAAGAAGAAAAGAAGAGAAAGTTAGAGATAAATGAGAGGAAGAACTTAATAGAGGTCGACTGAGAAAGAAAGGGAGGGATAACGGAAAAGTAGATGGAGGGAGAAGGATGGGGAAATTTTGGGAGAAAAGAAAATTAAATTTTGTTTTTAATTTATTATTTTGATATTAACTAAATTAATTATTTGAATCATTAATTTCACTTATTATCCACGTAGCCAATAAAATAGTTGATGTGACTTGTCACATTAACTTTGTTAACATAACCTTTAACATTACGTTATTTTAAAAAAAATTAAAAATTTGAATATTTTATTATTATTTTTTAAAATTTGAGTTAATAATGGTAAAATTCAACAAATTTTTACATTAATAAGACTATTGAAGTTCTAATTCGATTCAAGAATTATAGCCCAACTATATCTTTCACTTTATATGAAAATTGTCATGGATGGGACAATTATCATCTCCTATTTCCGAACACTATCACTATTTTTAGGCAAATCAACCCAAAGCAAATTTATGTGCATTGTTAATTTCTTTCCTTTTTTTTTTTCCCCCTTTTGCTTTTCCCCACTCTATGTCTCTCTATTCGCATCAGCCGAGATAAGAAATTAATATCATATTTATGTATACACTTCTAAATCTCAAAACAAAACTGAAAAATTGGACGGGCAGCATTTTGCAAGAAAAGGCAATAACACCTTACCATACTTGGCAACAAAAGATAAGAGGGGGGTGTACATATTTGGTCATCATTATTCATTACGTCATTCAAAAGGGACATGTATTTTTTGTTCCCTCAGCTGGTAAAAAGTTGCTGTCTCTTACCGTACATCGCCACATTTTCCTCCTGTTCATCTTCAATCAGTTAAAGAGAAGAAACCAAGAGAGTGTGTTCTGTGCGTGACCCAACAAAACGTAAGAAATTTCCTTCAAATTCATTCCTCAGCGAAGTGCGTTAATGGAGGAGGAAGATTGCAAGAAGAGGCCTTTAGTAATTGACTGGGCCATGATACTGGACGACGACGGCGGCGAACCCCCGGCTCTGGTGGTCGTCAAAAACGCAGTGGACCCACCTGAACCGTCCCCGATGGTTTCCCAGGGAGAGGACATGGCGTTCATGAGTGATCACCAGCTTGAGGAAGCGATTAAGAGGCAGAAAAGCACTTATTCCAATATGAGGTTGGTGTTGCCCGATAAAGGGCAAAAGATTCTTGCCACTGTTAAGGCTTTCGAGGAAGAGCGCGTGCGAAGGAAGTTTCAATCCCACCAAATGGTAACTTTTTGTTATTCTATTTGGCTTGGTTTTTTCAGCTCATGGGTTTACTCTCCTCTTTTATATGTGCTGCTCATTAAATGGGTGAAAGTGTTTTGGACTTCTTATGGGTTCTTTTGTTGCCTATGGATGAAAGATTGGATTTTCCCCCCCTTCATACTGTATTTGATTGAAGCTGTTCTCGGCTTTCGGTAGTTTAGATGATTTACCGTGGCTCTTTTGTTGCCTGGGAAAGCTTGTACATCCTCTTATCGATGATCGATATTTTAGTAATAAGGTTTCTGGCCTGCTATTTGTATTTCACTCTTTAAGTGATTTTGACACGTACAGGTAACAACCCAAAAAAACTAGTGAGCTTGGAATTCTATCTGGTTCTTTGCCTTTCTTATCTAATTTACTTTTTAGTTTCACTATCAGATTTATTTACAAACAGTTATTTGAACTCTTAGTTTCACCTCATCAATTCAGCTGCAAAACCTTGAGAGTGTTGGTGGTATAGAGTTAAGATAGAAAGGAAGACCATTTTTAATATGTAGTCCCAGTTTGGTCCAACGGACGCAATAAACCCAAAAAAGAGAAGTCATAATGAATAAGACTTTTATAATTTGCATGAAAATTAGCTTGATTCATTGCATTTTCAAGTGGGCAGGATGTTGATGAAAACAATAAGTCCACACAGTCAACATGTAGAAGCGGTGTTGGTAAGCTCAACTTGTTATTTGCCCCTCTGCCTCTTTTCTCTATGATCTTTCCAAAGCCAAGTTGAAATTCTGGTCTTTGTTTATAAAATTTTCTTGAAAATGCTTAAATCAGTATCCAGTAATTCTTGAAGAATGAGCTTTATACGAAGAGGATGGTGGATTGTTATAGTATATAAGGCATCATGTCTTTAGGTGACTTAAATGCATTCTCTTGGTGCTTCAGATGGCTCCAGTTATAATAATGTAGTGCTTCAAGTTGATTCGCAACCCTCATTAGCCTCGAATTTCAGTACAAGGATGGAAGGAAATGTATGTTGCTGAAAGCAGGTTTTCATATGACTTACTTTTGTAGCCTGATCACAGCAGACAATGATTGTCAATTACCTTATTGTATCTCCTCAACAGACAGATTGTAAAGTAGTCAGAGCATTCAGTGAAGAGTTGTCTACTTTGAATCATCATAATCACCAGAAAATTAGATCTTATGGCGGCTCACCAAGGGGAACATACAAAGGCCGATCATCAAGGCAGTGGCCTTTTCGAAGTGTCAGCAGTCTGCATAATGGAGATAAAACCCGTCTTCTAAAAAGTGATCAAAGGTCTACAAGTTCTTCCCCTGGCTTGTTCCACCATAATGGGAAAGATTCGTCCTATGGCTTTCCAAAGAAGTAAGCAATTATTCATCTTGATTCCTTGTGTTTCCTTATAATGTTATATGTGTAGCTATATGCCTCCTTTGAAATAGATATCTTGTATACCCAAGTTATATTTGAGTGCTTGGATGCATTTGCCTATTCTCTAGAAACAATGATCTAATTGGCAGGTGCTAACTATTTTAATTTTATGGTTCTAGGCTCTAGAAAGATATTGCATTTTGTATTTTTCATGGTCAATGGTATCTGGTGCGGTAATGTTTCTTGTTCTTCTATGTTTATGGGATGAAACTGGGGCTATGGGTAGGTCTTGGTGCATGAAGTAAAGTGTGATTTTAGTCATTCAAGTGACATCAGAATATTGTTAGATTTCTTCCCCTATAACCTTGAGTATACCTATTCCCTTTTCTCTTGGTGTGCATGGTATAACTTAGAGAACCATGCTTCGACAAATTAATATTCTTATCCTTATGTCGACTCATTTGGGCTGAGCTTTGAGTTTAATGGCCCTCACAGATGATTTATTGAGTTGCTTGTCTGGTTTAGTTGATTTGAATGGTGAAGTATATGCTTTCTATTTTTCTTTTTCCAGGGAGGACGGTTCTCATGTTACATCTTTAAATGGTTCTTTGCGTAACAAGGTACGCCCCTTTAATCTCTCTCTCTCTCTCTTCTCATGTTCTATGCCCCTCATTGACTTCGAAGCATCTGGGATGATTTTGTTTAAGGGATCTGCTTCTGGGCCAGAAATGCATGCTTCCATAAGAAGCCATGTTTATGGAGCCTCTGGGATTGATGTACCATTTGATCTGACTGTACATTGTGAACATCGTATTTCTTTGGGGCAGTCTTAGGATTTTTGATGTTAGAATTTATATATAACTGTAGTCATGGAAAATAAATATTCAGAGTGCTTGATAATAGATGTACGTATGAAAAAGTACAACTACAACAATCATGAACAAGTTATCTGGTTGCATGAAATTTCTCTAGCCAACAACACTTCTGAGCCGTACATGCAGTAGAAATTTTATTGTAACAGATGCCGTGCTTTTTATCCAAAGGAGTTGAACAAGCCTGGGATAAAATTACTTTTTGTAGGGACAAACAATTGTGCTTCTAGAGGAGGATGAGGTTCAAGCTGTGGAGGCAATAGAGCAAGAAAGCAAACATGCTGAATGGTAACTGGATCAACTTGTACCTTTTCTTTTCCTATTGTTCTCCATTTGTTCCAACTCTTCATTTTGTTGCCGAAAATGAATTTGGACTGTTTTGTTTCTTTCAGTAGGAAGGATGCTAAAATTTACTATCCTTCACGGTATGCCATATCTTCCTCAAAGGCGTGAATTGTTCCTTTTGACATCATATTGGAGTGGTAACAATATTTGGTAGAGTTTGTTCAAAATATGCTAACTAATTCATGTTATCTGTTACCTAGAGATGATCCCGAGTCTATTGAAATTTCTCACACGGATATAAATTGCCTTGGTCCTGAAGGCTATTTAACCTCACCAATCATGAATTTTTACATCAGGTAATTTTGTTCAGATGCCCTTTTCTTTTGATGTTCTTATTCTAGTATCTTCTGACCCGAGGTCAGAGATTCAGATTGCATGAGAAATTTGTTTGAAATTCTATTTATTCCTTTTCTTGTGTTCAAGAATTTCAGTGTGCTGATTGGATTTGTGGAGTTGATTGTAGCTTTTGTTTTTCCTATTGATGGGCCTTATCAGTCTGTAATTGAGTAATAATAATGGGTACGATTAGTAGGGGTATAATTGAGCCTGCTCTGATTATTGATCTAGTGGTTTGTTTGGCTTAGCTTGAAGAAGCATACAGGGAGCATGGGTTGATGTGAGATTATAATTTTGGCTCAGCTAGTTATTTGGTCTTTTAATGGGCGAGCAAGTCAAATTTTCTCAAGTGCATCAGTGTGATGAGACTACATAAGCTCCCCTGAGGCCCTAAATTTTGACCTTTTGGACTCATGGTGATAGGAAAATTATGAGTGCTACTGTAGATAATATCAAACTCATAGATACAGATTTTGGAGCTAGGTTCATGTACCAGAAACTTCTGTATTTTCTAATAACTTCTTTGTGATCGTATCAAGGATAATCTGCTTTATGCAGTGGAATGAGTATATCCATGGAGAAACATGTTACACAACAGCAGAGTTTAGCTGAGAATTATGTGTTGACTATCTAGGAAATGAATGGGTGGTAAAGTTTGAAAGCTTAGAGGGAAGTTATCTTAGAGAAGCTAGTCATTTTGTTTACCCCATCACTTTTTGATCACTTTCACTTGATTACATTTGTAAGATGGAGTTGAAGGTTCTAGTTGAATGACGTTCAATGTTTACTTGTCCTGAGTTAGTTAAGTTGAAACAAAAACAAATGGGAGATAATAATCCATTTTTATTGACTGTAAAATGATTATATCTAAGAGGTAGGGAAGATAAGTGAGTTTTTCTAATGTTGTTTTCTAGTTTCATTTTGCATATGCTATCCTAGAACTTCTTGACTATGTAATAGAAATGTTCTACCTTTGGGATACATGTTCTATCGTCTGTGTGGATGGTATGGGACAAATTTGCTTAAAATTTTATGCATGATCACTTTTGATTCCTTTTCCTAGGTACTTATGGTTGAATGCTTCTCCAGCAAAAAGGGCCACTTGTGACTACCACATCTTCAATACATTCTTCTACGAGAAGCTAAAACAGGCAGTAACATACAAGGTAGTGCCTTTCTTGGTATTCCCAGTTGAACAGGAAGATATTGACTATTCTAAATTCTTTGGGTGATCATTTGTCACTCTTGATTGATTTGTAAAACTACTTCATTGATTGCTTCCAGAATAATGTGAATGCTCTTGCAATTTGGTTGTGAAATCATTTTTTCTTGGTTTATGGGCAAGCTAGCATCATTAAGCATCATATTTTAGCCGATGATCTTATCCATAAGAAAATTTGTTATGTAGTGGGAAAATTGAGAACTTTTCATTTATGGGAACATTCTTCATCATTTTATTTTGATTTCCTCTTTGTAGTTAGCTGTTGATTGTAGACACTGATCTCTTACGATTCTAGCTCTTATCTTTTATCGCTCAATCATACGTTCTCTTTTCCCATTCATGCTCATTTGTTTAGGGGGTTGACAAGGTATCAACTTTTGCTAAGTTCCGAAGATGGTGGAGGGGTGTCAACTTATTTCAGAAGGCGTATATACTTATTCCCATAAATGAAGAGTAAGAATATCTGAGCTTTATCTATTAGAGAGCCACTTTGACCTTAGGTCTGGTGGCTGATTACAACCAGGTATCTGGGGCGTGATTTGTTACTGTTTACTCTATGAATTTGAAGGCCATTATTCTGTTTGTTGTGGACAGTTCTGCACACTGGCATTTCTAGTTCTTTTATTTCTCTGGCTTCGGTTTAATTATGTGCAAGTAAGATGACTTGTTGGCATTTCAAACGTGATCCATCCCGATAGTTGACTTCTTGATATTTTGTTCGCAGAAAGATGTGAAGTTTTAAATGGTTTTAAGTTGATTTTGAAACACATATTTCAGAATAATTCAGTATCAAGTGCTTAGAATGGACCTGTGCACTGCGAGTATATGAAGTGATGTATACGAGTTTGAACTAAAATACAAGTTTTAAAATAAAATTTTATTTTTTATGATTTAAAAATTTTGGATCTTATAATAATTATTTGAAATTTTTAGTTTATACAAATAATTTTAAATATTTAACGTATGCTTATTCTTGAATTAATTTCAAAATTGAAAATACTTGTAATCTTTTAAAATCATTATTATTCTAAAGATAAATTGAAATGTTTATTATTCAATAGTAAACTTAGAATGGTTTATTTTTTATTGAGTTTATATTAATTAATAAATAATTAGATAATTTTATGATTAAAAAAATTCAACTTCTGAAAACTAATTTTTATCATTTTTTAGAAATTATGGAATAGGAAAAAATCAAAAACAAAAATTGAAAATAGAAAATTAATCGCACCTCTTTTTTAAATTTGAAAACAAAAACAAAAGACCAAAATGAAAGATTAACCAATTAGGTCCCTAGCTTTTTAATCTTTTAAGAAGGAAAATAAACAGGTGTTGGTTCAGTTTCCATCTTGTCAATTTAGAAATCAAGTGCTGTATTTTTTTTTCTTTCTCCATTTATTCTTCTCCTTTGGCCAAATCATTCTTATTTGTTGGCTTATTTGAGGTACTTGTGCATTCTGATTCAGTCTTCACTGGAGTTTGGTGATTATTTGCATCCCTGATAAGGAAGATGAATCAGGACCAATAATACTACACCTGGATTCATTGGGGCTTCATGCCAGCAGATCAGTTTTTGATAACATAAAAAGGTTTGACACATTAGAAGCCCTTTCAAGACACATGACGCATGTTGCATTATTGGATTTATTTATTCCTCTGTTTTATTCTTGATTATGTAAAGATAACAAATTTTCTGGGAGTTTTAAGAATTGTATTAAAAATGATCGTCAGCGGGAAGGAAATGCCATTTTCAACTGTTGCCTGTTAGTAAATTTAGTAAGTTAAATTGATCATGGCAATTACATGTTCTGCTGTTCTAGTGTGAGCAGAGTGACTTCTTTGGTTAAAATGTTTTCATGACAAACATTAGTTGGGCAATTATTCTTTTCAAGGTATATATTTGACAAGCATGTACTCTTAATTACCCTCAAGTCATACCTTTTTTACCGTACATTCTTCATACTAAAGAATGGTGAATTTTGTACTACAGCTATCTGAAAGATGAATGGAGCTATCTAAATCAAGAAAGTGCGACTTATGACCGACCAATTTCAGATAAGATATGGAATGATCTGCCAGGGAGAATTAATCAGAAAAAGATTGACGTGAGTGTTGCATAGATCTAAGTGCATTCATAACCTCTCTTCTATTATACTTCTAACCATTGTCCATGTTCATGAATACTGCCACAAAGTTTGTACCTTTATCTTCTTTATGTCAATGGTTTCTCATGACTGTTATTGTCAAATGTATGTCATACAGTTGCATTTCGTTTCCATTTTCCTTGTCAGCTTTGTCAGAATTTGATCACTGTGAACTAATATGAAATAAAACCACGTGTTTCTGAAGTAAACAATTTGAATAATCATAGCAAAGGTGTCTCTAATTGCAAACAGGTTCCCCAACAGAAAAATGACTATGATTGTGGTCTCTTTGTTCTTTTCTTCATGGAACGCTTCATTGAGGAGGCACCTGAGAGGCTGAAAAAGAGAGATCTGACTATGGTATCTCCACTTACCTGCATTCTTGTGTACATTCTTGAAGTGAGACTATTTTTCTCAATAGATGTTTTCAATTTCATTTTCAGTTTTGCAAGAAGTGGTTCAGACCTGAAGAGGCCTCTAGTTTGAGGGTGAAAATCCGAAAGTTGCTTTTGGAAAAGTTCCAAAATGCAAGCGAGGGTGATCTGACTATAGAATCTGTTGTTCAGTCCTCGGATGATGGTTCCCCCTGATTCATTTGCACACTTAGTTTATTGACGTACATAACATGCTATATCACTTTATTTATGCAAAAGGATTATCATAGTACTTTTGCATAGCCTATGGCGATGTTTCAGATGCTGTTGACATGTCATCTGAAAATGTCTCCGATATTTCCATGCTAACCAGATTTTGGTGAGTTAGACGACACTTCTAATGTACATGAGGGAATTGGAATTGGAATTGAAATTGAAATAGTGTGGATCTACTGACGTGATGGTGTACAAGGCAACTTACACACACCATTACCGCTGTATTGTTTGCTTCATTTCAATTCTATCTGCTCACTCGTGTAAATAGGCAACCCAAAGGAAAAAAGAAAGGAAGTTGCGAATTTATATATGGAAGACTGAAGCTTTTTTCATGATGGAATGCAATAAATTTTCTACACTAGCTTTTTAAGTATGTTGATGTTAAAATCCGACCCTTGCTTTGTGTTGGAATTGGAAACCTCTATTCTCTTTCTATGCTATGCCGTTCATACTTATGAGACGTATGGGCATCTTTTGCTGACAATTTCTTGAGAAGATTGTAACAGTCTTTCAACTTCAGGTTATTGATGACAAGGAGATCGTTTTCAATTTGCGCTAAACAAATATGTCACTCATAATTGTCTCAGTTATGTAACAAGCACGTTATTTACAGCCACCTGATAAATGAATGAATCAGAAAATAACATAAAAGCTTTGATGATGAGCCTACTGGTTTACTTTCTTCTATCTTCAAAGTTTTAAGGCCTTGACTAGTCTCCTCAAGAAGTAAGAACAGCCTGGACGCTTAGGTATCATGCCCTTACCCTTGGATGGTTTGATTGCTTCCAACATTGTGACTACCTCCTCCATCTCAGGTCTCTTGTTGGGGTCTGCCTCCCAACATCTTCTCATCACTGTTGCTACAGACTTTGGACAACATTTGGGTATTGATGGCCTCAAGTTCTGCAGTGCCAGTAATGTCCTTTTGTGAGGCTTTAGAAACTTTGTTTTCACTAACTCTACTATTCTTGGAAACCTTCATTGGGTATAAGCAAGGAATATAAGAATATGAAGAATGTTCACCTTATAAGTAACAGCTGACGTCAGTTCCGAGAAGTTAAGGTTACGATATGGTATGTCACAGCAATATATCTCCCACAAGCAAATTCCGAAGCTGTAGACATCGCATTTGCTGGTATACGGTTTGCTCTCAAAAACCTGCGTCAAGGGACACTCCAATATGATAAGGCTATCTAAAACCTGTCATACATGGATTGGACAACTCTAAAGATAGAATTTCTGTTTTTATAACTGATCCACTATTTGGGTCGATGATCTTTGAAAATTTCAAGTGCAAGGTTACGCTAAAGAACATTTGTGAACTGTCACTTGACACAGTGACGAAAAAGAATCATAAAATTTATTGATTGTATACCTCTGGAGCCATATAACCAAGTGTTCCAGTCAAGCCTGTCATCTCGCTATTGTTTGAAGCTTGAATTCTGGCAACTCCGAAGTCAGTTATCTTCAGTGTTTGATTTTCATCAAGAAGCAT
>JAOQMM010000001.1:3625891-3637335 GCA_027563515.1 Erythroxylum platyclados
ATGGATCCCTTTTAGTGTGGACCCGGTCCATATCGGGCCTGTGATGGGGAAGCCCAATATGGAAGCTATATAAATAGTTTAAGGTCTCCTGCGGTTGCTCATATCAATCATAAGCATAAGGATCCTCTGACCCGTTAGGAGGGCTTACATTTTGAGAAAACTATAGAAAGACGTTGACCGCGTCCCAGTGATCACTTACCGTGAAGGCGGCGTCAGATTCGGGATCGTTTCGGCTTCGAAAAGCTCGTTTGAAGTTCAGAGATCGAAATCGAGGTATTTTCTGCATTTCTTCATTTCTTGCCCTTTCACATTTGATCCGGGGTACGTAACTAAAGACCCGTTATGTATTACATGGTACACTTTCTATGCACTGAAGCAAACAAAACTACCAGACTACATGTCAATGAGCGACAAAAATTGGAAGGACATATACTTCTTCATCAAGAAGGAGGGTTTGGTCTATTCAAACCAGTCAGCATATCCGAGTATAGAATCCGCTTGGCCTGGGTAGAGAGAGGTACTCAGTTGGTTCCCTTACTAAGTTTCCTTCCTAACTGTGTAGGGCAAAATACAGACTCTCCATTTGTGTAGCTCAAAACCAAAGTTCCAGAATTCGCACAAACACTGAGCAGAATAATATCATCGACCACCTGCCAAACATTAGAAACATTAGCCTTCCCTTTCTGCTTTCTTAGGAAAACCTCCGCTCGGTCTGTTATTGGCCTGCCTCATAACAAGTTCCAGAAGGCCCCTCCAACCTAGATCCCAAAAGGTATGCCCCTTCGTGCACTCTACATTCTATACTTAAATTACTTAAAATATTAAAATTTTTAATACAGGTAAAGTGTAGAGTCCATTAATAAGAATTAGACTTACGTCAATTATTGTCAAAATGACTAGAACTAATCATTTGGTTAGTTGATCCTTATCACTTGTAAACCTTTTAATATTTTCATATTTAGTCAATATATGATACTCTAACACTCTCCTTCAAGTGCAACTGGGATTGAACATCCTGTTGTCACTTGAAATAAATGCAGCGGTAACCGGACCGAACCGCTGGGACTGGGCATCCAGACGAACAATCGAAAAATTAATAATCCGAACCAAACCTACTCTGATACCATATTAGAATTTTTAATACTGATAAAGCGTAGAGCTCATTAATAAGAATTGAGCTTGGGTCAATTATTGCCAAAATAACTACAACTAGTCATTTGGACAGTTAACCCTTACTGATTATAAAGTTTTTAACATTTTCATGTTTAGTCAATATGGGATAATATAACACTCCCCCTGAAGTGCAATTGGGACTGGACATTCAATTGTCACTTGAAATAAACGCAGTGGTAACCGGACCAGGCCGTTAGGACTGGACATCCAGATAGACCATCGGGAAATTAATAATCCAAACCAAACCTGCTCTGGTATCATACTAGAATTTTTAATATGAGTAGACTGTAGAGTCCATTAACAAGAATTGGGCTTGGGTCAGCTATTGTCAAAATGACTAGAACTAGTCATTTTGATAATTAACCCTTACCACTTATAAAGTCTTTAATATTTTCATATTTAGTCAATATGAGATACTTTATCAGGGTTGTATTAGGCTTCTATACGGTGAGCCTACTAACCCATTGTGGGCTTCATATCCGACATTTGACATAAGTAAGCTAAAAATGAAAATGCCCACGGTGGCCGAACTGAAGGCATTACATTAAAAGAATAAAAAGAAAAAAGCCATGCAGAAGAGTGATAAGGCCGTACCAACAGTCGATGCTAAGGAAGCCCAGTGCATCACAGTCAAATTGCAACCCAAAGATATAGTTGTGGCAATTCTGGTTAGCAGTTCCCCACTGAGGAAGAAACAACGACACTCAAGTCCCCCAGCCCGAGCCGAACCAAGGCTACTAAGAAAGTGAAACCTCTAGGGCTTGGCCTCGAAGTCAGTTCTTCACCTGTTTAGACATCGTACTAGTCTCCCCCCACAAAGATGAGCTACAATTTCTGTGCTTTAGCCTTATTCAAGGGAACTTCCCCTTTGGATAGGAAGTCCACAATGGGGTTCATCCATTCTGGCTCATCCTCCTGGTCTACCATGATATTAATAAAGAAGATGAAAAACACTTTCAAGAAATATGTAAGATTTCACTTTCAATAATTGAAATAGTTGAATTATTAAATAAAAGTGTTTAAATAACATTATACTAGTTAATATGATAAATATTTTTTTTGTGTAGGCCTTAGAAAAATCAAAAAAAGGTGTTTATATGTGATCTTGCGAAATAACTTTTACAAACTGTTAAATCATATCCGGTGTATTTGTTAATTGATAAAAATTTCATACAAAATATCATAGTCATAACATGGCAACAATAAATAGTGAGGTTTGCATACAGAGAGAATTGATAAATTACTATAATAAAATTATTGAGATACTTGAAATTGAGTACCCTACATTGTCAATAAAATGAAATATGATATTTGAGTGTGAATGGTTTGTTCCAACTCCTAATGTTGGAAAAAAAGTGTACAGTCAATACAATCTAGTTGAAATCAACCAGCGAACAAAATTCAGACAATTTGAAACTTTCATGTTGGCAATACAAACGATTCAGGTGTATTATGTCCTTTTTCCTAGCTTATGACGAGATAAGTCAGATTAGTTAGCCATTTGCAAACTAAAACCTAGAAATGTTTTTGAATTACATGAAAAATGAGAAAATAAAATAATTTAAAGTAAAGCTTTTCAGGAAGATGTTCATGAAATAAATGCATGTGTAACATATGATGAGAATGAACCTTTGAAGGATCCAAATAATGAATATGTTGAAATTTCATCTGCAGAGAATAAGGAATTTATAGAGGGCGAGAGATCTAAAGAGGAGCCTGACTTTAATTGTAATTATTCAGAAAAAAAAAACATGATAATGATTTTGATTTATAATTAAGTAATGATTACAATTAATTTATGTAAGTAATAGAATATTATATGAATAAATTTATTATTGCATCAACAATATATTGCTATATATTTAATTTATATTGTTTATTAGTGTAATAATCAATAAAATGTGAATTTCAGATTAAAAATATGCCACAGAAGATAAAAATATGCGGCCAAAGTTCAGGTTACCACGATTTGGAGGAGGCAGTGCATGTCTAGATACGGCATCACATTCTGTAGATGCTACAGAATTAGGTGTTGTACATTCATATACTGCACATCCAGATGAGGCATCACCTTGTTGATCTACAATCCCTATACAATCACCTTCTGTACCTACTACTACATCCAGCAACCCTGCTACACCATCCACCACCCCTACACTGACAGAGATATCAGGGGTAAACATTGCGAATGAAGGAGGCGGCCTCCAGCCTGAAGGTAAAGGAATTGACCGAAGAACTTATATCACAATTGTCAACAATCTATGAGTGAAATTCTAAAAATTTTGTAATATATGATAACACCATATGTTTATACTGAATTTATAAGTTCCAGTTTAAAAATGATCTAAAATAGCTTATATATTAAGTTGGTTCCATCTAAAACATGCTTCAGAAATATCTAATCTAAGTTTCAAGGAGAAAATAGATCTTGGGGGTTATATATAGAAGAATATCTTTCGACCGACGAAGGATTTTTATTATAATAAGTTTGAGGTATAAAAAATATATTCTTTAACCTTTTTATTTTATATAATTTTACACATTAATTAAATAAATATTTTAGTTTATAAGTTCTTATAGTATGTTTTTCTTTTTCTTCAGAAAGAATTTTTTGGTATTCAAAATTTAATGTTGTAATTTATAATGTATGGAAGAGACGAGCTCATACACGTTATAAAGACTTTCTTGGTTCAATACACATGAATAATGTAAGAGCTCCTTATATATCTGAAGAAATATGGAGTTGTTGGCAGCAGTATTGGGCATCACCAGATGCAATGTCCATTTCAGAGCATAATTTCACAAGCAGACGTGGAGAATCGGAGGGAGAGAGTCTACCTGTACACACTGGAGGATCTATGACCCACCAGGACCATGCAAACAAACTTGCAAGTATCTAAACTTTACACTCATATTCTAATTTTTGTACTTTAACGTATGAAATTTGATTTCAATGTAATTTAATATATGAAATTTAGAATGAAAATATATGTGTATTATGAAGAATGATAATGTTATAAATATTTGGTGTCATTAATGGTTGTGTTGTTAAGTAAATTTTTTTGTTCAATAGTGGGTAAATATCATAAAAATAGAGGAAACTCTACCAAAATTTTTGTAAATTGTAGTTCACTTATAACACTTTATTGTGATGCAGGAAAAGTTTATGTGCATGAAACCTACACTAAGTCAGCTCTTTTTGTACATCTACACTAAAAAGCATGATGGTGTGACCTTCGTCAATACCCAATGCATATAACTTATTGTATGTAAAATTTATATTTTAATATTAATTCTTAAAAATTATCACTTATTAATATAAACAATTATAATGATAGGACCAAATACAAGAAAGCATTCAACGACAGTCTCAGCACTCTGAAAGTGTTGATAAGAATCAGACATATCTTGATGCAGTGGGTGGTAGGTACCACTATCAAAAGGATCTTCAGCTTAGATTCATTTGCAAACACATGCTATTCACAATTCTTCACATCCACTACAGTTTGATCTAGTAGGCTATCCACATCAAATGAGAGAGTCATTTAGCTTAAGAACACAGTAGAGAGGCTGACAACTCAGTTGCAACAATCGATGGAGTACAAAGCTCAGCTTCGTAATGAGACGGATGAGTTGAAAGGTAGGGCAGCACCTCATTGCAGCAGTCAGAGCATCCGTCTTCACCAACTGCATAACTTAAATGGATAAGTTAATCTAGATGTTTTGCTACTTTTAAGTAATTTTGTATGAATTCTCAATTTACAGTTATTTTCAAGATATTTGTTGTTGTACATTATAATTTTTTATTATATATTACCAATCAAGATAATTTTTACGTTATATTATTAATCAACTTAGTATTTAAAGAAATTAAATGTAAAAAAATAAAAGATTATCAACAGAAAACTTGGGAAAAAAGTGAGAAATGGTGGTTATAATTATTATAAGTAAATTTCCCGACATAATTACAATATTTTGTCGGTAAATTACCGACGTAATGACATTTTCCGTAAGTAAATTTAGCGATGGACATTGTTTATCCATAGGTAAAATTTACCTACTGAATATAGTAATTCCATCATTAAATTTATCGACTTAATTACCAAATTCTATCACAAAATTTATCGAAAGAATTGAAATATTCCGTTGCTAAATTTGCGACGGATTCGAAATATCTGTTGCTAAATTTTACCTACGGTTGCTTCTCCAACGACTTTTTCCGTCAATAATTTTTGTTTCCAAATTTATTTGCCGACGAAAAATCTTTATTTTCTGTAAGTAATTTCCGTTGTTAAAATCAATTTTTCTTTTAATTAATCACCACCAATTTTTTTTCCATATACACAAATGGTTGTCGAATTTTTTCATATATATATACACATATATTTACACACATAGCAACCAAAAATCTTTTCAATATGTATACATAAATGGGAACTAAATTTTTTTCCAATATATATATACACACATGGTAACCAAACTTTTTTGTTTCCTATATATATATGCACTAAGTCACAATTTTGTTTTACTATATATATAAAAACATGGCCACCAAAGTTTTTTTCAATATATATGCGCCATATGGCTATGAAACTTTTTTCCTATATATATACATACATGTGGCTACCAACTCTTTTTCCTATAAATAAATATATATATACATAAGCACATGGTATCAAAACTTTTTTCTTGTATATGTTTATATACACACATGTTAACAAAATATTTTCCCTATATATACGCACATATGGCCACCAAAAGTTTTTCCTATCTATATACACACAAGGAAACCAAAAATTTTCCTGTATATACACATGGTGACAGGTCCCCCCCCCTGAAAGACCAGGCGGCCTACCCGACACTCCACGATGACCCTTCAATCGATATCTAATCCAGCTGAAAAGTTCACATGTAACTAAACCTATTGTCATTTATCGAAAAGCTGTAACTCAACATTAATAAATACAAACAACCGGTTGCATTTTTTACATTTCAGAATTTTCCAAAGCCCCTAAAAATGTCCAAAACACTTTTATATTTACACCAAAATCTCCACTACTAATTTTGGACTTCAAATCTACTCATAAGCAACCTTAAACAATTAAATAAATTGATTTAAAAATGGCTAAAACATGTTCATGCATTTTCTTTAAAAACATTTATATACATGCATTCTTTACACAAAAATTCATTCAAAACATATTCATGGATATTCAATAGTTCCCAAAAAGTATTTATAAGACAATAATGCCTATACAACAGCACCTGACGAAGCTAACTACTAGTGAGGTGGATTCCCTGCTGTGAAGCCTCTGAGCGTGCACTTCGAAGGTTTTATTTTAAAACAGAAAATAGAGTATGAGCTAAACAAGCTTAGTGCATATTAAAATTTCTATTCAAATCATATTTAACAATTTAAAACTCCCTAAAATAAATTTATTTCATTTCGTATATTAAAATAAATGGCGGCATTATTATTATCGTGAGTTTTCTTACACGACATAGCCCACCACTAATTTCTTTGACAAACGGTACCCTAGGCATAAAGTCAGAGAGTTGGTTCTGCATCGTTTGCCTGTGACTAGTTAACCACTAGTTATGGAGTTGATTCTACATTGCTTACCCGCACTACGTTAGCCGCTATACACCGGCAATTACGAAGTTGGTGGTTCATCGCTTATTCGTAATAATTTTGGCTAGCACTATATATACTTCATACGTGCAAAGGGCAACACAAACATTTTACTAACTCACTCATTCTCTCTTTCTTTTTTCAGTAATAATTCCAGACGCCACTCGTACATTGCCATACAAGAACAAAATACTCTGACCGGTATAATCACATGTATAAAACCCAACAGGGTACCGTAAGCTAAAAATCATTTTTCTTTGTACCTTAACCTTTGCATATAATTTAAACCACTTAGCAAATAAAAAAAATCATACATTTACAACTCAACAGTGAGAGGATTTTATATTAATAACAATATTAATAAAATTCATAATTATACAATTTAATGCATAATTTAAAATCACATGTCATCAATTCTTTTGCAAAGAATTTATTTATATAAAACAATTAAAATACACTCACGGTTTTGCAATTTATCGCCAATCACACTAACGCGTTCTGTGCCTCTCCTTTACCTACACAAATCGTATTTCACTTAGGTATTTATTTCCAAATTTAGAAATAAGGCATTCAAACTATATTTTTGCTTTAACCGAATTCGAGATTAATGTTTATTCGTAACAAGTACGCTAATCATATTTGCGCTTTAACTTCCATAAGCTAATCTACTATTCTCCATTTCAAAATCTAACTTCAAAAATTACTTAAATACCATCTTTTACCCATTTTAACTAATCAATTTCTTCAAATCACTATCTCACCCAATTAATTCACCATATGGCCAAATATGTAATGCTATTATTGCTAACTTTTTCCATTTGATTTTTCACAATAACAACCTTAAAATTTCAGCTTATTTACACCATAACTATAATCAAATCCATGCACGAATGAAATACTTTGACTAATATAATAACATGTATAAAACCCAACATGGTACCATAAGCTAAAAATCATTTTTTTGTACCTTAACCTTTGTATAAAATTTAAACCACTTAGTAAATAAAAAACAAATTATACATTTACAATTGATATTATTTTCGAAATCAACAGTGAGAGGATTTTATATTAATAACAATATTAATAAAATTCATAATTATACAATTTAATGCATAATTTAAAATCAAATGTAATCAATTCTTTTACAAGGAATTTATTTATATAAAACAATTAAAATACACTCACAGTTTTGTAAGTTTATTGCCAAACACACTAACGTGTTTTGTGCCTCTCCTTTATCAACACAAATCGTATTTCACTTAGGCATGTATTTCCAAATTTAGAAATAAGGCATTCAAACTATATTTTCGCTTTAACCAAATTCGACATTAATGTTTAATCGTAACAAGTACGTTAATCGTATTTGTGCTTTAACTTCCGTAAGCTAATCTATTGTTCTCCGTTTCAAAATCTAACTTCAAAAATTACTTAAATACCATCTTTTACCCATTCTAACTTATGAATTTCTTCAAAACAGTATCTCACCCAATTAATTCACTATATGGCCGAATATGTAATGCTATTGTTGCTAACTTTTTCCATTTGATTTCCCACAATAACAACCTTAAAATTTCAGGTTATTTACACCATAACTATAATCAAACTTCAACAACTCACACCAACAGCTACATTTCCTCTTAAGGCTTAATTGTGCTCACTATAGACACACACACACACACACATATATATTAACATTTCATTTTCTTTCTGATTTTTCAACGCAATTCACCTAAGATCCATGCCAAACATCATCCAAACACATCAAACTAAAAATTACAATTTTTCTCCAACAATTTTCTAACTTGTCCAAATTGATACACATCAATTATTTTTCCATTTTTTTAATTTATCATATCACAAATACATGTTTTAAAACCTATAATATTATTCAATTCACATGATATCATCTCTAATCATTTAACCACAAAAATCCTCAAACTTACATAAACGTCACCTAGTCCAAATTCATAATTTAATCCACATTCAATTTCATTTTTTCTAATTAGCTTCCTACATATATGAATTGAAGTCCAAAAACATAAAATGAAATCAAACCAATTTTTAATGACAAAACCCCAACCTTGACCAATTCTTTCAAGCTTGATCTCTTGGTTTACTTTCTTGCTTTCAACCCTTAAATGCTTCCAAGCTTATTATCTACTCTATGGCAAGTCAAAAACTACCATTGATTTTAAATAAATCCATTCTGCTCAATAACCCACAAAACTAGTAGCTTAAGCTACGAAAACTTTTTACTTTTTCTTTCAATCTCTTGGGTAATTGGTAAGTACTTAGACTTGCTCAAGATTTCTCCAAATCACACTCAAAATCCATCAAAAATCGGCTACCTTCTTCTTCCTCTTCTTCTTGGCTGAATGTCACCTTGGTTGCTCATCTTTTTTTTTTTCATTTTTGCTCTCATGGCTAACTCTCCAAATGAAGTAATTTATGAGTAAATTTTGCTTTTTATACTCTTTTAGTGCATTACACATGTCATTTCCTCATTATTCATCTCTAATGACGCATTGCTATGTAATTAATTATTCTTAACCCTTAAGAAATCCTCTAATTGGTCATTAAGTGTGATTCATTAATCAACTAATACCATTTTATACAAAAGACCAAATTGCTCTTTAATAAATTTAATTCATTAACTAACCAAATTAAATTCTAAAAATATCCCACAACTGTCTTATCATCAAATTGACTGTAAAATACTCTAATTAGGTTCAATACTTATTAATTAGATGTTTTAAAAAATCGAATGGGTTTAAAATCATCAATACTCATTATTTTCCAAAAATGACATTTTAATTCTAAACTTTCGGAACTCCTAAAATCCCTCTGATCGGACTTATTTTTTATCTTTTTTAGTATCATTAGACCTTAATACCTATTCTGGATATTTTTAATTCTTTTCGGGGTTAGGTCCCCAAAAATTACTATTTAAGCAAAAATACTATTCACCCAAATTCACTAATAATCCAAAAATACTATTCACCAAAAATAAAAATTTATATTCAAATGAAAGGAAAATTCGAGATTTTAGATTCACTATTCCTTATAAAAATTTCGTCATCGGAATTTAACTAAGCATACCTATTTAAAACAAATAGGAATACAATATACGCATATGCTACTCAGGCTTCACCGGTTGTACTAGTTCCTCCTCGAAAGTCAAATCTTCCTTTCATCAGTTGTTCTGTGATTATGTGCGAAGGGTCCAGTTGGTACTTGCAAAGCATAGATATATCGAAGACGTTGTGAATCCTCGCGAGCTCATCTGATAGCTTCAATCGATATGCCACTATCCCAATTCTTTCTGTGATCTTATATAGTCCATATAATGCAGACTTAGCTTATTGCATTTCCTAAACCTTAGTACACCTTTACAAGGGGAAATCTTAAGAAACACTCTATCTTCAATTTCAAATTCAAGATTCTTACAACAATTATCCGCATACTTTTCTGCCTATCTTGGGCTATTTTAATATGTCTCGAAAATCTTGAATTTTATCTGTTGTTAATTGTACAAGTTCGGGACCTATCATTTTTCTTTTACCTACCTCGTCCTAACATATTGGAGTTTTGCATTTTCTTCTATAAAGTGTCTTATAAGGGGTTATGCCAATGCTGGTCTGATAACTGTTATTGTATGCAGACTCTATTAGTGGTAGTGCATGTCCAAACTCTCCCTAAACTCCACGACACAAGACCTAAGCATATCCTCAAGTGTCTTGATAGTCTTCTTTGGCTGTCCATCTGTCTGGGAGTGAAAGGCAGTGCTAAACTTTAAGCGTGTACCTAAGGCGTTCTGTAAGCTGCCCAAAATCTCAATGCAAACCTAAGATCGCGATCTAAGACAATAAAAATCAGCGTACCATGGAGTCTCACTATCTCGTCCATATAAAGCTGAGCTAACCTGTTTAAGGGATAATCATTCTTGATTAGAAGGAAATGTGTGGACTTTGTTAACCTATCCACTATCACCCATATAACACCGTGCCCCCTTTGACTCTGTGTAAGTCCTACTACGAAATTCATAGTAATCTTCTCTCACTTCCATTCTAGGATATGTAGGGGCTGCATTAATCTTGCAGGCTTCTATTGTTTTGTTTTTACCTGTTGACAATTTAGACACTTAGAAACGAACTCTGTTATTTCCTTCTTCATCCCTCTCCACCAATAGTTTTCTTTGAGAGTGTGATACATTTTTGTGCTCCCTGAATGCATAGTGTAAGCTGAGAAGTTAGCTTCCTCTAAGATCTCTTTATTTAAGTCTCTTATATTCAGTACATATAATCGTTGCCCCCTATCATTGTACCATCTTCCTTGATTGTAAGATCTATTTTGTGCCCAGTCTCAACTTTGGTCTTTAAGTTCGTCAATAGTGGATCTTGTTTATGTTCCTCTCTAACCTGATCCACCAAAATAGGCAAACATGAAAGGTAGCAATTAATGCCTCTATGTCTGTCATATCCAATCTGTAGTGACCCGATTCCTACGCTTAGGAATCCACCGTTTTACAGAGGCATATCATGAATCGCATTGCATGTACATGTTTAACATACACAACACATGCTTAAATTGTGATTTAGAATAACATTCATGTGTTTAATGCATCTAGTTGATCATTTCC
>JAOQMM010000001.1:3687579-3704205 GCA_027563515.1 Erythroxylum platyclados
ACTCCTTTAAGTACCTTTTATAGTTCGTTTCCAAACATTAACTTATTTAATTCTTTATCCCCAAAGGTGTTTGGTTATACCGTGTTTGTTCATAACAAGCAACCTTCCTAAAGTAAATTTGATCCTTAAGCTTTTAAGTTTTTTGTGGGTTATTCTCTAATAAAAAAGGGATATAAGTTCTAATCTCCAATCTTATAAACATTCTTTAAGACATGTGATGCTTTTAATAATCAACCTTAAGTCATTGGAATCCAATAGTATCTCTTACAATAAGTTAAGATATCTTTCAAAATCCTCCTATTTCAGAATATATATATATATCTCATAATTCTATTGTTCCAACCTCTAAACAATTAACCCCATTATTAGAATCTAATCCAACCTTTAGTCCAAGTCACTGAGAGACCTTTGCAGGTTTATGCATGTAGGCCAAAAGCTCCTTAGCAATGTTAATTGTTTAACTTATAATCTAGTCATGATAGGATCAGTGACCTAGATTTACCCATTTCAGTTTAAAAAGGGGTAGGAAATTGTACCAAATATCTAATTTTTAATTACCTAACTAGTAACAGTTATCTTCTAAGTTTAAGGATTTCACGTTGATGATGTTGAGATTCCAAAAAACATCGATGAAGCATTAACTGATCTAAGATAGAAAGGAGCTATGGAGGAAGAGATGAGAGCTTTATAAAAAATAAAACTTAGGAAATGGTTGACTTACTAGAAGGAAAGAAGTTAGTTGGCAGTAGATGTGTCTTCATTGTGAAGTATAAAGCTAGTGAAGAAGAGGAAAGATATAAAGCTCGGTTAGTAGCATAATGATACACACAAACATATAGAATTGACTATGATAATACTTTTGCTCCAATAGCAAAGCTCAATTTCATACATGTCCTTCTATCTATTATAGATAACTTTCATTGAAAAATGTACGAACTTGACATTAAGAATGCATTTATACACGGCAATATTAAGGAGAAAGTGCATATGAAAGTTCCACATAGATTTGAAACATGAGAAGAGAAAGTTAAAGTCTGGAAGTTGAAAAAGTCTTTATATGTCTTGAAGTAATCATTGGAAGCATGGTACGTTAAATTAAGCTTAATTGTAACTCTATTAGGATATCATCATGGGAAAGTTAATTATACCATGTTCATTAAAATGGGAGAAGTAGGTAAGAGAACTATCCTCATAGTATATGTAGATGATATAATACTTACAAGAGATGATGAAGTGGAAATTATGAAGCTTAAAGGCAAATTGAAGGAAGAGTTTGAAACGTTAAATTA
The DNA here is from genome assembly GCA_027563515.1 of Erythroxylum platyclados. Classification (NCBI taxonomy): domain Eukaryota; kingdom Viridiplantae; phylum Streptophyta; class Magnoliopsida; order Malpighiales; family Erythroxylaceae; genus Erythroxylum; species Erythroxylum platyclados. The sequence continues at coordinate 3,688,869 of JAOQMM010000001.1, forward strand.
AGCTTAACTGTAACTCTATTAGGATATCATCATGGGAAAGCTAATTATACCATGTTCATTAAAATGGGAGAAGTAGGTAAGAGAACTATCCTCATAGTATATGTGGATGATATAATACTTACAGGAGATGATGAAGTGGAAATTATGAAGCTTAAAGGCAAATTGATGGAAGAGTTAGAAGTTAAAGAGTTTGGACTATTAAAGTTCTTTCTCAAAATGGCAATTGCTATGAGTAAAAAAGTATTTTCATTTCTCAAAGAAAATTCACTCTTAACTTGCTAAAGGAAACATGAAAATTAGGTTGCAAACTTGAAGGAACTCCACTTAAAAAGGCATGGAAGGGTAAAGACTTAAGTAAAGAGGCTCTAGTGGATGTAAGTAGGTAACAATGCTTAATTGGGAAGTTAGTTTACTTATTAAGTGCTTAATTCAAAAGTTAATTTACTCATACTTTATACAGCCAGACACTGCTTATACCATGAGTGCAGTAAGGCAATTCATGCACTCGCCTTCTCAAAAATACTTAGAAGATGTAAATCATATCTAGAGGTTTCTCAAAGGAGACAATTGAGAAGGGACTAATGTTTTTGAAAATAGAAAAATAGAGGAATTGAAAAGTATATTGATGTTTACTAGGCTAGAAGTGAAGATTATAAGTCAACTTTGGGTATTATACTAAGTTATGGGGTAATTTAGTTACATAAAGGAGTAAAAAGCATAAATTTATGTACAAAAATAATGTTGAGGCAGAATTTAGGGTTATTGCATAAGGAGATTGTGAAGTAATTTGATTGGAAAGATTGACGTAAGACCTATAACCCACAATAAGTTCTCTTAAATTATAGTGATAGTAAGTCAACTATCAATATAGTGAATAATCTAGTCCAACATGATCACATGAAACATGTTAGAATTGATTAAAATTTTATAAATATTGAGATTAAAAAAGGAGGTATTGATCTATAAGACATTTTTACTTATGAGCAAGAAGCAAAAATCTTGAATAAGAGGTTACTTAGGTAAGATATAAGGATCTTCTTTATAAGCTTGGAATGAGAAATATCTATTCCCAAGCTTGAGGAGGAGTGTAGGAGATTTTCATCATCTGAGTGTGAATATTTAGAAGTCAAACTTTCTTTTGTTAGTTATGTTAGTTATCATTATTTTATTATACAGGCTATAAGGGATTTAATTAAGATATTTTCAAAATTTTATAATTACTAGATTATTATATATATGAGGGTATAGAAATTCATTGAAAGAATTATTTAAAAAATAAAAGCACAATATTCTTGTTTTAAGATATAGTTATGTAGTCGCCTAGCTCACTTGAGTTTGGAGTTTTAGGCACCACAATGATGTAAGTTTTGTTTAACTCCTTTAGCATTGTCTTATTGATGAAGAACTCCAAAATATGTTTGGTCACCTAATCTTTCATTAAGTGCCAGGTTTTATGAAAGAATGAACCATTAAATCCATTTGGTCTTGGTACTTGATTGGGGTTCATAGAGAATATGGTACTTTCAACATCTTCAAAGTTGAATGGTTTTGTGAGAGCCTTTGCTTGATCCTAAATTGTATGATTTATGAAAGACTTGAGAACATGCACAAAAGAATAGGAGTTAAAGGACTCCCCTAAGGACTCTTTGAAATAATCATATATCTTATCTAGTAATTCTTCCTACTTCTATATTAAATCTCCATTTTGGTCTTAAAGAGATTAATCCTATTGCATTTTCTCCTTAATATGAATGTATTATGGAAATACTTGGTGTTTAAATTGCCCTCCTTTAGCAACTGGAATTTGGACTTTTGCTGAAGTAGTGAGTAGTGGATATTGAGTGTATAGATATAAAAATTGAGTGCATATTTTTCTTAAGCTTTTTTCATTTCATTTGTAGTATCAGTAGAGACATCATCTTGAAGTTGAATAATAGTTTCTCTAGTCTTTTAGATAGCTATATTTGTGTTGTCATTTCTACTATGATTAAGAGATTTAAGCTCAACTTTTATTTCTTTAAGTCTCCCACATACTTTAAAGCTTTAAAGCTTTGTATGCTGTTCTCTAGTCCTCTTTTAATTGCATCTTTAAACCTTGTAACATTCAATAGGAGATTATTGAACCTAAATGGAGTATTTTTCCAGGTTCTTTCTTATAGGTGATTAATCTCAATTAGAGAGTGAACAAAAGTTAGGCAAATGGAGAAAGTAACCTTGCCCAGATGATAAATGTACTACCAAGCTTAGGTTATTAGGGCTCAGTCTAATTTATTCCTTATCAACCATTTTCCACTTTGATTTTTTTCTCAAAGTGAAGAAATTTCCTTTAAAGATTAGGTCCATTAGACCAAGTTTATTGAGACACTTTCTAATTACTCACTATGGCACCTAGAATTATGCCTTTCTCCTTCTGATTATCAGGGATAAAGGGTTGTGTTGAAGTCCCCTAATAAAATCTAAGGATTAATTGTACCACTTCTTTCTTAGGGTACCTTATTCCAAAAGGATATTCTCTAGAACTCCAAATTAGCTACATAAGCAACAAAGATGAAGATATCTTTAAGATCAGATAGAAGTTGCACCTTAACAATTAAGTGTTAGTTAGAGGAAGCCATTTGTGTTACTTTGACTTTGGAACTGTCATATGTAACTATAATGTGACCATAGTAATTGTGAATGTGGTTAGTGATAAAAGACCAACCTTATTTAAAAAACTATAGCCTTTTATTACAATGATCTAATTTCAGTTTGGTTTCTAATAAACTAGTAATAGAAGGTTTCCTATTATTTAAGTACTTATAAAGTACCTCTTACTTTTTATGTACCCCTTTTACCTTACATGCGATGATTGGCATTAAGAGGGACCATGTCTGATTACTAAAAACATGGATTTTATTTTTCTTCCTGATCTTCTCCTTATGTTTTGAGTGAACTCCATTTCACTTTACAATTAGTCATTTGTGCAAAATTTGGTGCTTCTAATCTTCGTCTTCGTGTGATTATGCAGATTCCTTTTATAATTTCCTTATTAGCCTTCCCTTTAAGGGAGTTTTGTCTAGATATTTTGGATTAGGATCCTTTTGGATTGAGTTTGAAGTTGGACATGCTCTTCCTCTTGAGTTTCTTAGTTGCGTCAAACTAGTTTGCCTTAAGCTAAAGCTACACTTTAGTGAGTTGCTCTTTGGGATGCTAGGCATATCAATATTATATATAGGAGTGGTGTTTGTTGGGTTAGCTTTTGCAATGACATTGCCATAAATTACTGTATGAATTACTTCTGATGGTACAGTTGGTTCAGTAGCTCCTATTTATTCCTCTTCTCTTACGTTTATAAGCTCCTTATATTCCCTTTTTTAAAAGATTCAAATTGTAAGCTTCCATTATTTATTTTGCTCCTCTAAGGTTGGTTTCTGTTGGTATTTTACCATCACCCTTGCCTTCCTCAACTCATCATTTGCACCAAGTTTCATAATTATGATAACGTTGGGGAGTTTTTACTCTAGTTTAACCTCTTTATATAAACTTATATATCGAATGCGTTTCCTGCTTATTATAGTTTCATCTAGGCACAAAGGACTCCTAATAAAGTTGTCTAAGTAGTTTAATTTCATTGTGGACCAGTATTCTAATAGGATATTATAGAAATCACTCAAATGGGTACATACTCCTAGGTTATCTTCTTTATATCTAAGGCTAATCTCCATTTTGTGGAGAAAGATAGGTCTATCATTGATGTGCCAAGGACCTATCTCCAAAATTTTAATTACTCCTTATGATGAGTTGGAGTTGAAGATGAAGCATCCTTCCTTATTAATCAGAATATCCTCCATACCTTCTTTTTCCTTGCTCATTTTTACCCATAGAAACATTAAAGGAAACATTGATTTTTTGTTTATGAAAAAACTAATCAAAGCATTGGACATTTTAAGGATCAACTTGAAGTATTTCTAGCGAGGGAGCTACCACACTTCCTTTCTTTGTAGTTGAAGGAGGGATATAACTTATTTCCACTTGATGGAAGAGTCTCCTACCACCTGCTTCCAAGCAATTCTAGTTACTTCCAGCTGAGGACCAGGTGGCTTATGTCAGATAGAATAGGGAAAAAAGGGGCATATTGATCAGAGGTGCTGGTTTTTGGAGCTGGTGGAATGAAGATTGAAAAGGAAGATTAGAGGGTTATTCAGTGAATAGAAAAAAGGAGATAAGTGAGGAGAGAGGATGAGGTGAAAGTGGATTAGCTTACAAAGGAGTAATAAACAAGGTTGAAACCATTAATGAAAAGGTAAGAAAACAACTTTACTGGGAAAATAAAAATTATGATAGTTACTTAAAATAATAAACCTACACCTGAGAGTACAAAGCAGGAAATAAAGTTGGGTTAGAAGGGAGGGAGCAAAAGACAGATATAAGATGGGAAACAGATATAAGATCAAGAAAACAAGTTGCTAATCTAGCAAATTAAGAGTAGCCTGAAATGAAAGGAGTTTATAAAGAAGGAAAAATAATTTTATCTCAAAATTAAAAATTGATACAAATTCTAATGCCACATTCATAACTTTATTTTCAATTTTAATTTTTAATATAACAGAAAATTCTCAATTTTATTTTTTTGTTTTTTATTAAATTAAAGTAGAATTTGTTGGAAAAACTATTATAATTAGTAAGATTGCATTTTTCTTGCTCATCCTTTCAAATCAGAGTTATCATATACACCATAAAATCATATATTATATTCTTTTATATATGTATATAAAATCATACAGATGTAACTATTAACGAGATAATGCAAATGTGATGACCATGTTATTCCTTACTTAAGAATTAATAATTTCCAATGAAACACACATCATTAGTTTTAATTAATTAGTATATTAATGTTAATTATATTTTCCTTTAAATTTTTTATGTTAATCAACTAATAATTTTTTAAAAAATAATTTTTATTATTACTATTGAACTCTAATTGTATATTTAATTCTTGACAATTACCCTATCAACAGTAATTTTATGTCTATGTATCTCCATTATACCAAACAAACAAACAAAAAAACACTATGATATAGTATTTAATCTCGTAAGATCACTTAAAATGTATCCATGAGCACCTTTTTCATTCATAAAATTTGCAAGAAGTAAGGAAGACGTGCATCTTTTTTTTATAATTTTTTTGTTGCACTGAGAAAAGAAATGAAGTGCACATAAATCTAGTAAACTAGTATAGAATTTGTCGAGTTTTTTGCAATTAGTACTCTATCATTTATATTTGGCTTCCTTTAGAAACTTGTATTAAGTGGTTTCTTTCCTTGCGAATACTTTTGATAAAAGAACTTGGACTCAAAACCTTGACAAAGAGGAGCAATTTGCATGTGGCGTGGAAAACTCCTGGACTCCACTAATTTTTTTCCTAAAGCACAAGCTCGTTGAGCAAACAAAAAGAAGTGCTAAAGAGTATGGCATTATCACCTTGATTAATATCTTTAGTATTTGGATTATAAGCACATGGGAGTGGTGATTGGAAACATGTAAGTTGTATGAATGCACTAAAAAGCGTAAACAATGAAGACAATATCTATGAAAACATATTATATGAATTGGCATGTCAAATGTCAAATACCATTTATGGGATCAAATTTTGGATGATTCAAGATTATATTGTTAGGGCAGAAGGATTACTGGTTTTGCTTATAGGGTGGTTAAATGCTTAGGCAGAGAGCTGCTGATATTTGCTTTTGTCCATTGAATAGCACCTGAGGTCCTACTAAGTAATTATGTGGAAGGCTCTCCCTTAAGCACCAATTTTTTATTGCTTTCCGCTGAATAAATCAATTATGATATTTCATATTTTTTTTCCTTATTGAGATTTCTCGATTTCATAGTCCTTCTTACGATATTTTTCGTGCATTGAAAATGTAAAGAAATTAGATGTACTTAAACCTAGTGAACTACAGTCTGATGTAGCAGTTTAGGATCATTGCTTTTGCATGAAATGCGGGTTTCAGAAGCATATTTTCCATGTTCTTCATCCCTTGTTTTGGACCTATTTCTTTCTGCAGGATGTATCAGAGCTATAAAGTACTGACTCTATCCCATTATTGTGATAACTTGATTAGCTATCGAACAGCTAAGACGCCTCATTCTACAGAGTAGGAGGTCACATATATACCTATGGATAATGCCAGCATTTTCTGTTGTAGGAACTTGGCTTTCTTGATTCTGGTCATGGCTACTGTTTGTTTCAGATTCATGAAAATAGTAAAAGCATTTTGCAAATGAATGGAACAGCTGAATTTCTCCTTGAGTAGATATGGCCATGTTCATGCAGTAATGAAACAACAGTAAATATAGGTGGATTTCCTCGAGCAAACAAGAAGCTACCATATGATGACAAGACCATGCCTAGCAAAGCTAGTGCCTACATCAGTGTGTTGTTTCCTTGAATTTAGTATGTTACCATACGATTTCTTTGAAGTAAACGTTCACTTCCAGTAAAGGACGAGAGTATTGACTCCACTCTGAAACCCTTTCTTTTTTCAGAATATATTCCTGCAGAGGTGGCCCAAAGTTCATTATTTAAAACTCAATGGTCCATTCAGATTGAAATACTTGAAAATCTAGGTCCTTTCCACTTTTTCTTTCCCCTAAATTTTGGTAAGGTGACTCTGAAATAATAGTCTCCACTTCATTTTGAATTCTATCATAGTTTGACTTGTGTTTTACAGGAAGTTGGTTCTCCATTTTCTTTAGTATCACCATCATACTTACCATATGGACTTTTACACTCTAAAGCAAATAAAAGAAGTGGGATGCAATAAAAGTATGGGACAGGAGACTGCCTATTGTTAAACCAAATGGAGTTATTGGCATACACAGAAAAAGATACAACAGGAGTTGAGTGTTAGTCTACCCTTTTTCCTTTAGCTATATGTATTGGTATAATTACCATCTCAATCATAAAGCTGCAGCTTTAAACAGAGAAACAACAGTGCCTACATGTGCCAATAGCCTGGACGAACAAATCATTCCATGTGATTCAAGTAGACTTCCATGTTGATGCTTCACATTTTCATCTTTAAAGTCAACATCATCATTCCGGGCCCAAAAAAAAAGGATGCTAACATTTAATTAGTCGAAAAAAATAAGTAAAAAATTCATAAAATTTGACACCAAAAGAGTCTTATCAAACAAACATGATAAAACAGGAATGCAACTTGAGAATGGAGGCAATTAACCTTTCGGTAGGATATTGTTATCAACTGATGTTTTCAGCAATTTATATGCCACTACACTGAAGTACTTCAAAACCTTGTCCATCGCAGGAGTTGATTATGCAATTCCCCTTCAGGTTACACATAACTCCTTTTCTATAAAAGATTCTCAACAATTTCAATCGCTAAATTAGCTATAATAAACTTATGCTCTGATGTAACCAGTGTCTTTTACCTTTTTTAATGGACAATTACCTATAATCAGCCAATTTCTACAAGTTTAAGGAACCCAATTGTCTGAATGTAGATCTCAAAGTTTCTTGATAAACTTCATGTGCTATACCACATGTACTGTCATTTCCTGCAAAAGACAATCCACTCTCTGAATTCGGAATAAGGTGGGTAGAGAGACTGCCAAAGATTCTACCAACTACAGTGAGTTGTGTTCCCATTACATGCAGTCTACTATTTTCACCTTAACACGTTCTTATGCTTTCATAGTATCTCAGTAGAGTATTGTCGTTTTCTAAGATATGAGGCATTGCCAAGTACAGAGAGATAGGAGGCCATCATTGTTATTGATGCTCTTAGAGTATGCTCGCTAGTAAACAAGATTATCTTAACAGTTTCAGAAACATAAACCTCGAAATCAAGACCCTGTTTATCCTGCGAACTAAGTCTCATGTTTGCACTTATGATCAAGTGATTCCCTTTTCTTTTTTTTACTTCATCTTTTTTTTTTTGGTTGCTTTCAGGATTCAACCCTACTTGATCATGGATTTTCATACTAGTAAAAAGCAGTGTGAAAGTTGCTTATTTATTTTGCATTGACGTTAGTGATTCCATCCTTTTTTTATTCCTCAGAATGTCGTTACCCCACACCAGAGCTCATATCATGGTGGAAGAAAGAAAGAAAAATTGACCCACTACCTGATTTTATTTGCTTATGTACGTGGTTGATCGAATATCAGATCAACATGCATAAATCTGGGAAAGTATCAGCAGAAACAATCCAGATTACACGCTATTGTTGTTTGCTGTTAGAAAGGAATCCGATGAATATCGATAGAGATGGATCAGCTTACCACCTAATAGCTTGGATATTACATGATGAATATTTTATGATGGCAACTCATTTAAGATTGAGCTTATTACCAAAAGAAAATATGAATAAGGTTTTTCATTTTTTCGTGTGGTATACTAAAGTCTTTAGAAGTCTCTCTACGTATTTATCTTAATTGGTATGGATATTTATTGCAAGGCATCCTATCAGACGTGTTCTTATTAATGCATGACAGAAAAAGAATTTCAGCCTACGCGAGATGTCAAATTGTATTGATTGGTACTCTATTTACAACTCTCAATAATAAAAAGTGTCATTCTTACCATAACTCTTAATTTCAACATTAGATTGAACAATCTCACTTTATCTGAAAGAATCCAAATTCAAAGAGACTGAAATAAACTTAATTACTTTTAGTATCAGTTTATGCATATGACATTTGTTTACATGAATGCCCAGGTATACGCACCAAGCAAAAAGGTTATCAAGGCAACTACAAGTAATTTTAAGGAGATTATTTGTTTAATTCTCGTAAATGAAATGTTCAAGTCCCCAATAACATGAAAAATATGATTTACTAGCATTTTGTTTAAAAGTTAATGCAGGGCTAATTATTAGCAAAGGCATACACGATGTCTCTTGTATGGAAAAGCAACTTCAGTAAAATTTATTAACATGTGAAATTCCAGGTCAACTGAATCGACTTAGCACGCAATAGATGGGGAAAGTATCCAGAGCTTAAGGGAAACAAGATGAAAAAGACTAGTGTTATGCATTCCAATTTTGACTAATCCCAATCTAGCAAACTCGCCTTGTTGGTAAGCATGACTTGAAATCTCAACCTTCATATTGGTTATACAATTTTGCAAGTCTCAACTTTAAACATGTCGGTATTAATATTGCAGTACACTCCACATCCAGCGCCAGCATATCACCTAATTGGCACTTCATACTTAAGTGGAGAGACCATTGCTTGCAATAAGCTATATCCATGTTTCATATTTTATACTCTAGTGAGGAAAATGATAGGCACTCTTTCTTGTTTATTGTGTTGAAGCCTTTTAGTTTTGGGTTATCTTCCATCTGAGCGGTTCTGTGGCAAGAAATAAAATGGAGCCACATCCCACATATACACAGACAAAGATAGGGGTGTTCGTAGGTCCCTTTGTTCCCACAATTGTTATGTTCCACTTGTATGTGATCCAATGTACTGTACTATAAAGTCATTGATAATAGAAGCAATGAAAGCCCGATAATTCATGGTACCCTTCTTATCTTCTTGCAATTATGATCTCTGAGTTTTGTCGTGTTATGCAATTTGAAGCACATTCAGTATGATATATTTTTGTTATATATAAGCCAAAAAGGCACAAGACATCTCCTGGTTAAAGAAGTTTAAGAGATGTCCTTCAACGAGTCACAAGGATAATACATATGATTTGTTTTGTTTCTGGATGCATATCATAAGGTTGGTCTCTAATGTCACGCGTGTCCCCAGTCACCCACAGTTCTGATATGCCTGCAACTCTTTTCACCGTGATAGTTGAATAAAAACAATCGCAATAAAAACAATCACACTCCAGTCCCTTCTTTCTATCATGTACATGCCTTCAGAACCTGCCCTTAGTTATGGCGTCATTATATACTTCCTACGGTTGTAACAGTTAAAGATAGACTGCATAAACAGTCAGTGACAGTGTTAAGAAAACATCACAAAAATTTAACGTCAGCCCTATCCTCGCAGTAGCTACCTTTCCGGTCTGTTTTCAAAGCTTATACTATAGCCCCAGTCAGCAAACCATGAAAAGTCTGTCCACCCATTTGCATTCCTCAATACCTCAATATCATTGGACAATCAGGGATTAGCAGAAGAATTGTAATTACTAAGTTAAAGATCAAATATATGAGTGAAAGTGACCAATAATATGAGAAAGGAGAATTGTCTGTCAATTGAATCGAGACTCTTGGGCATCATTTGTTATATTTAAAAGTCTTTGTTTATATTTGAGGGGAAAATTTCATTGATCTTCTGGAAAAGTTGATCAGGGAAGAGCTTGTGATTTTGTTTGTACTTTGTTGTATGATATTTTTTTTAAGAATCTTCTCGTGAACCCTTTTTTCCTGAATGCATTATATGGATGATTAAACATTTGTTTCATCCTTAGCGACAAGGACAAAGGCTCGTGAACATGGCATGATCTGTAATTCTACTGAAGATCTTAGGTCATTGGAGGAACAAAGCTCGCAGAAGTTTTAGTCTATACATTTCCATGTTCAAATCCGGCTAACGAACAATTTTTGAGTAACAACCAAAAATATCATAAGAAATGAGAATAATGCATACAAAGCTTGGGATCAAACTGAGAAAAACAGTGAACGGTTTAAGGGAAAAAGAAGTAGAAAAGAAAAGGCTATTGTGACATCATCTCTAAATGCACAGTTCGATCCCACCGCCACACACGGTGGCATCCACCAATTTCTGAGTGCTTGCTTCCTCCGTTATCCGGAAAACACTGTTGCTTCTCAATTAGAATCGATAATTGAGTGTTAATTTTCGATATGATTTTTAAACATTGATTTAAACTAATCAAGGTTTTAAATTTTGAGTTATGGGTTGCACTAAGATTACAAATTATTACAATAATTGTAATAATGCAATTACAATAAATTGTAGTTACAATATAGTATTTGAGTGTAATTATAATTGTGATCCTTAATTTAGAATTAGAATATAAAAAATCAAGTGAAAAATATGCCTACTTACACAGTATTTGATCTATGAGTCAAGAGTTATTTTGCCTCACTTGAGTTATAATATTAGGTTCTACGAGATACAATGTTTCACTACCATCTCATAATCTAACAACGGAAGAAGAATGGAGGACGGTGAGGCACTATCAGATAAAGGCTAGGGTAAGTATAACGCAGGTTTTGTACTCCCCACATATTGGGTTTTAGTTTTCTCGATGGCTCCTCATGGTTTGGGCGTGTCAAACATAATCAACAACCTCAGACAAAGCATATGGTCATTGATGAGATAGAGAAAAGTGCCATCAAAAGAATGTGTCACGCTTACGCTTATATATGCGGAGGCATTAGTCCTCTGTATATTGTTTTCCAAGCATTCTATGATCTCTTACACATGCTGGTGGTGTGTCTGTAATTTAAGTTATCTTCTTAGTGGTGTTAAAAGGAATCGCACTATATCAGGGAACATTACAAGGCTCTCCTCACAGAACTCACTGTAATGAAAACTTGATTCTTGCACTCATTTTGCGCATGAAATAAATATACACTACAATATCATTACACCTTTTTTATTCGTTTATGGAGTTGGACCACATTTTTATGCCTGTAATCCATATGTGAACAAAGGAGAAAAGTAGCAAGCTTCCCTGTCAAACTCCCAGCGATCAGAATACCATGTGCGGATTTCTTATTAATGTTGTACGTCCCATGTCAAGCCGCTATCTTTCTGAAGAAAAGATGGAACTTTGCTCACTTGTTAGTATGCAATGGTCTCTCCCTAAAATATTCCATTTTTCTACTGAGATAGAAGAGATAGGCCACGCCCATATAATTGTATGATCTTGTCTCTTTTATTATCTCAACTCTAGATTGTCTCAGACACAAAGTTTAGAAATTTTGATTCTTTCAAAGAAGGTGGTGGCATCAGGTAATAATATAGATCAAACCAACATCCACTTATCTGACTCAAGTTAGCTCACATCATGACGACTGCTTAGCACCTTTACCGATTCATAACTTGAGAAAATCATGGCCTGAAGCGCCAACTCTGTACAACCTCCGAGGAACCAAGAAAATGTTAAGAACAGAAAGAGATTTAAGAAAATATCATCACTCCATCACCTATCACGCGATGTGTTTAGTGTTAATGAAAGTAGTTAATTAAGAGTTGACATGTAGTAGTAATCTTAGTTTGTGGATATGCCATCCGATTCAATTTGGAGGTAGTTCTACAAAAGTATGGCTTTCCCAAGGAAAATGCAGGTGGGGTTCCACGAAGATTATGTTTCAATTAGGTTTAAGTTATGTTAACAAGTTATGATTTGCGGTTAATTAGAATGAAAGCTTTCATGCATCTGATCAACCAGCACATGCCTTTATATTAGTCGACTGCTTTAAAGGTTGAAGCACTAAAGATATGCTGAAAGCACAAACATTTAACCATGCAACCACATTGCGTGCTTTTTATCTCCATCCTTATATCATTTCAAAGTGAAAATATATGAACGTTTGAAATAACTCAAAAAGGTTTCATCCAATTAATGCACAAGTCCAAAGTCCATGACTGTGATGATCGCTTCTGAGAAATTTCATGTGACCAATTAATGAATCAAACAAGCTGAGGCACATGTAGAGTGAGAATTTCCAAGAACAATGATTCAGTTTACGGACGATGGACTTCTTTTCATTGTACCAATCGACACCAACACAGTCTCTGCACATCCCAAATAATTTGTTTAAACTCCATTATTTTTGTATGTCATTGGATTTAATTACGTCATTTTAGGTATAAGATTTTAGGTTGATTCTATTGCTTTCTCTTATTCACAATATATGTTTTTATACGAATCTTATAATGTATTCCTCTTCTATTTTATCATATATTTTAAGCTATACAATCATGTTATTCTGTTTCTACTTTATCTCCCTAACAGAATGTCTTTTAAAATTAAGTTATTTTTCAAGTCACTACACTGTATCACTTACATATTGTTAATTTTATCCCTAGTATCCATTCAGTCATTGTACCAATTATATTTTAAATATTCGGTGACCAATATCATTTCTATAAAAAAAGTTGAATTAAATTAAGCTATAAAAGACAATCAAGAAAAATAGTTCCAGTGCTTGCAAAATACATGAGGAATATGATAGTTAGAGCTTTACAACTTGGACACAATTTAGAGTAACAAGTCCAGTATCTATTATTATAATCTCCAGGTAGTGCTGAGAAAATGTAAGTCCAGATCCTTGTGCATATGTATGCTGATGTGAGATCTAATCAATTGCAATAGATGAGTATTGAACAGCTGGTTGGTGAGACATTTATCATTAAAAATTATGTTATTCATCTCATCCCATATAGCTGTGACTAGGAAGGATAGTAAAATACAAAAGCTCCATCTGATAGTTTTGTTCTGGAATTTTAGATTGGCACACGAATTCTTAATTTGGCTTAATTCATTTAGAAATTCACTAATTAAACACTTATGCATCAATGTTTTCTATGTATTATTAACATATCTGCATTTGAAGAATAGAAGATCCACAGTCTCTTAAGTTATTCTGCATAATGAACACCAATTAGTAAGATAATTAAATCTTGCAATCTTATCCATAATTGGTAGCTTGTTTAGTATAGCAAGCCAAAGGGTTGGTGGAAGCTCTGGGTTGAAGATGCTTATACCAGACTATGTTTGCCATGGAAGGATTGGTAAGTTGCTAGCAAACACTTGCCTGCAAGATAGATGAGAAAAGACACCATTTGTGGTATGTTTCCAGACAATGATATCATTATCTGAGTTAACATTGATTATATCCTTCCTTATAAGAGCCTGAGCCAATGTATGATGTTGTTGAATAAGAGGTCTTAAAGCAATAGCATAATCCATTTCTTCGAAAAGACCAACTAATAGCTAATTATCAACCCAGAAAGAAGTAGTTTCCCCATTCCCAATGATGTTGATGAAATGAGGCCTCATTTTTCCCCTCAATTTAAGGATGGCTTTTAGCGTAGTAAAGGATAGATTATCTGAGTTAACTCTCTATATACTTTTGTTTTTAATAAAATAGATGTGAATCCATCTATACCATAAGGCCTGCTTATCAGTTAAGAGTCTCCATAGCCTTTTGGAAAGCAAGACAGTATTGAAAGATTTGAGAGAAATGATATTAAGTCCCTCTTGACTGTTAGGAAGGCATACATCCTTCCCATTTCATATTCACCTTGCAGGGATTACCCTTGCAACTAGTCCATAGATACTTGTTAAGAATTTTGTCAATTGCCTTGATGACTTTCATTGGAAAAGCAATGTGAGCTACCCAGTAAACACTAATAGAGTTCAATATAAATGTGATGAGTTGTGCCCTTCCAATTGTAGAAAGATTCTTAGAGCTCCAAGAATTAATTCTCTAATTAATCTTATCAATCAAACAAGCATAATCCGAGGATTTAAATCTGGAATCTGGATAGGAATGCCAAGGTAACTCATTGGAAGATTCTGGATATCAAAACCTGTGATAGAAACCAGAGTGGATTCCAAATTAGAAGCTTTGTGAGACATGTATATGCCACTTTTGGAACAATTCACTTAGAAACTAGACATCCTACTAAATATTTTAAGAGCTTTCATTAGAGGTAGAAAAGAAGTAGGATCAGCTTTGGGAAGTAAAATAAGGTCATTAGCAAAGCACAAATGAGATAATTTAACCCTTTTGCATTTAGAATGAAATTTGAAGCCTTTGGTACTTTCCACCACTTTATGAAGAAGTCTACTGAAGACTTCCATAACTAAAACAAAAAGGTAAGGTGTTTTAGATTAACTTGTCTAATTCCCTTATACTTTTGAATCTATTTATAAGTTAACTATTGAAAAGGATGCTATAATAAGGAGTAGAGATACATTGTCTAATCCACTGGATAAAGATCCTTGGAAATTCTATAGCAGTGAGTATATTAATGATGAAATCCCCATCCACACAATCATAGGCTTTCTTTAAGTCAATTTTTATGCAATAACCACCCTACCATTCTTCTTTGCATAAGTTCTATTCAATTCCTGAAGATTAAGATGTTATTACCAATAACTCTTTCAGGCATGTAAGCTCCCTATGCATTAGGATTTTAGAGATTAACTTGTATATGGAATTGTAGCAAGATATGGGGCGAAAGTTTGAAAACTGATTAAGCTGTCCACTCTTAGGAACAAGAGTAATAAAAGTTTTATTAATCTCTATTAATAAAGAACCTTTAGTGAAAATTTCCATAACAACCTCTATCACCAAAGTCCTCATAAGTGGCTAAGATTTGATGAAAAATTCA
>JAOQMM010000001.1:3704305-3715616 GCA_027563515.1 Erythroxylum platyclados
AACCTTTAGTGAAAATTTCCATAACAACCTCTATCACCAAAGTCCTCATAAGTGGCTAAGATTTGATGAAAAATTCACATTAAAGCCATTAGATTCAAGTGCTTTAAAGGGGTGTAGAGATTTCAAAGTTACCTTAATCTCTTACATGGTAACTGGTTGAGAAAGAAAATCAGCCTCCTAAGATGATAAACCCCTTTGCATAACTTGCTTAAGTAGAGTAATAGAGGAGTGAGCTCCAAAGGGCTTATTTAATAGCTTAGAAAAATAATTAAAGGCTCCTTCAACCAAATCAGTATGTGAGTTCAACATAGAGTCATTGACCTTTAGTGAAACAATTATATTCGATGCTCTTCTAGCAATAATAGTTTATGGAATACAAAATGTATTTCTATCTCCCTTTTTTAACCAGACAAGTCTAGATCTCTGCCTTATTAAGGAGTAATTAAATCAGAGAGCTTTAGACAAATTATGGAGAGCATCTTTTTCCAACTCCTGTAGGTGAGTGGATCTAGGGTCATTATACATTTGCTATTGAATAGCTTCCAATTGACCCTTAGCAGTATTCAATAAGTGGTATGTGTTACCAATATTATTTTTGAACAAGGTCTTCATTTCCATTTTGATGATACTTAGTTTCCTGGAAAAAATGAATTGTTTAGTGCCAATAATGCTCGTTGTCAATTCTTTCCATATAGCTTCTTCAAAGCCTAAGACTCCAACTAAGAAATCATTGAATCCGAACGTTTTCTTGGGGTTATATGTGCCAATCTGTGTTAAAATTGGAGTATGATCAGATAAATTGCTACAAGGATAAGCGGATGTAATTCACTCTATGTTATCTGTTATTTTAGGTAAGTGGAACTTTGTCGATAATTAGAGACCACCTTCATTCACATAGATGGAAACTTCAGCATTTATTAGGAATCTCATTCTAGTTATACTCAAGGAAAAACATTAATTCAATCGTCAAATGCATGTTCTCTAAAATTTCTTGTTAGACCTTTTCTTTTCTTTTTAGGGACCTCCAAGTTAAGTCTTAGAGATTCTAGGAGAAAACTAACTAAACAACTTGTCTTTTAGTCTACTAGTCTACCAGTAAGAAAGTGTACATCATGACTAAAGAAGGCACCTTAAGAGAAGAAAAAAAAAATAGATGCAGGTACACACAAAAACCTATTTCCTAGGAGATTATGGAGCCTGATGATGATGTCATCTTCCTCCTCTAAGAAGCCTCTACCCTTCACATTGGGGCCCAGATGATTCAACCACCATAACCTGCAACTCTTCCCACACCTTTTCAAACCTAAGATCACTCAACCATAATCCATCACCACATAGTACAAAATGTGATTAAGAGCTAAATTCCATCACTAAAACACCACAAAGAAAGAAAATTGCTTAGTAAGTTTGTTTATGCGATTTATAGCTTTTTACCAATAATATTGGAAATACGACTCCATCAGTGATGAGAGCAAGACTATGGTCGAACCAAAGATGAGCTAGTAATGCTAAAGGGACCAATAACAAGATTAAGAGCTAAGAAGTTCAAAGAAACGCTTCAATTCTATATGGGCTGAATTGTAGATGGCATGGAATCTCAAGAGACAATGAAGGCCAATGGCATCATAACTAATCAAGTTAGGCGGAATGTATAAGAAGACTTTTATTCTTGTTTAATTAATTATTTTAAGGTAGAAGCATAATTTTGTACAGCCCAATACTTGTGTTTTGGACTTGTTTTAGTAAGATGGACTTTTATTAACTTTCAGCTCATTTAATTTAAACCTTTTAGGATTGAAGGGCTGTATTTTAGAAACATTAGTTTGGGCTTTAGTTAATTTGGTAGGAGGACTATGTTTAAAGGCCTTTTACGTATTTAGGGTTTCTTTCTTTTCAGGGGATACAAATACCTCATAATAAACTTTGTTCACCAACACTGACCTTGACCTAAATTTGCCTAGTGTGTTTGTGACCTTATTGCAGGATTATGTTGATGTTTTTCCTAAAGAGGTACCCTATAGATTACCACTTTGAGAGGGATTGAGCACTAGATTGACTTGATACTAGGAGCTCAAATTCCTAATCGTCTAGCTTATCAAAGAAATCAAGAGGAGACAAAGGAATTACAAAGGCAAGTGGATGAATTGCTTAAAAGAGGGTATATGAGGGAGAGCATGAGTCCTTATGTTGTGCCAGTTCTTTTAGTGCCAATGAAAGATGGAACTTAAAGGATGTGTGTGGAATGTAGAACGGTCAACAATATCATTGCAAAGTATCGCCATCCTATTCCTAAATTAGATGATATGCTAGATGAGTTGCATGGTTTTGCATATTCACCAAAATTGATTTAAAAAGTGGCTATCATCAAATTAGGATGAAAGAAGGTGATGAATGGAAAACCGCATTTAAGACCAAATATGGATTGTATGAGTGGTCGGTTATGCATTTTAACTTATCTAATGCACCTAGTATTTCATGCTCTTAATGAATCATGTTTTGCGTGAATTCTTTGGTAAATTTGTGGTTTTTTACTTTGATAACATATTGATTTACAGTAAGAACTTAAAAGAACATGTCATGCATGTTAAGGTTGTTTTGGATGTGCTTAGAAAAGAGAAGTTGTATGCAAACCTTAAGAAGTGTTCATTTTGTATGGATAAAGTTGTTTTCTTAGGATTTATAGTGAGTTCTAAGGGAATTGAGGTTGACTCTGAAAAGGTGAAAGCTATCCAAAAATAGCTGACACCTAAGTCAGTTAGTGAGGTTAGGAGTTTCTATGGCTTAGCAAGTTTTATAGGCAATTTGTTAGAGATTTCTTTACTATTGCTGCTCAATTGAACGAAATTGTTAAGAAGAAAGTCGGTTTTATATGGGAGAAAGAACAGGAAAATGCATTTAATACTTTTGCATTTGCCTGATTTTTCCAAAACTTTTGAAATTGAATGTGATGCTTCTGGGATTGGTATAGGGGTTGTTTTGATGCAAGAGAATCATCCTATAGCATATTTCAGTGAGAAGTTGAGCGGACCAATTTTGAACTACTCCACTTATAATAAGGAGCTTTATGCCTTAGTGAAAGATCTTAAAGTTTGGGAACATTACTTGCTGCTTAAAGAGTTCGTGATACATAATGATCATCAATCTCTCAAGTACTTAAAGGGATAAGGGAAATTGAGCAAAAGGCATGCAAGTTGGGTGGAGTATCTTGAAACATTTCCATATGTGATTAAATACAAGCAAAGTAAGAAAAATGTTGAGCATTTGAAAGAGTTGTATGTGGATGATGTTGATTTTGCTAATGTATATCAAGCGTGTGAACATGCTGCATTTAATAAGTTCTATAGACATGAAGGATATCTTTGTTAGGGGTAAACAACTTTGCATTCCTACATGTTCAATTAGAGAGTTGCTTGTTAGAGAATCACATGGTGGAGGGATAATAGGGCATTTTGGTGTGCAAAAGACCTTAAATATGCTTAGAGAACATTTTTATTGGCCAAATATGAGAAGATATGTGGAATGGGTTTGTGCCAAGTGTATTGCATGTAAACATGCTAAGTCTAGGTCTATGCCTCATGATCTGTATACACCTTTACCTGTACCTAGTGAACCTTGGGCTAATATATCTATAGACTTTTTATTGGGTTTACCTGGGACTAGGAAAGGTAGAGATAACATATTTGTTGTTCTAGACAAATTTAGTAAAATGGCTCATTTCATTGCATGCCAAAAACAAATGATGTAACAAACATTGCTAATCTTTTCTTTTGGGAAGTGGTTCGGCTTCATGGTGTGCTAAGAACCATTGCTTCATATAGGTATGTTAAGTTCTTAAGTCACTTTTGGAGAGTTTTGTGGGGAAAGTTAGGTACTAAACTTTTATTTTCTACTACATGTCATCCACAAACTGATGGACAAATTAAAATAGTTAATAGGACTTTAGGAACCATGTTGCGTGCAATTGTTGGGAAGAACTTGAAAACTTAGGAAGATTGTTTTCCATTTATTGAGTTTGCATACAATCATTCTACACATTCTTCTACAAGTTATCCTCCATTTGAAATTGTGTATGGTTTTAATCCATTAACTGTGTTGGATCTAATGCCTTTACCTTTGACTGAGATTGCTACTTTAAATGGCAAGAAGAAGGCTAACTTTGTTAAAACAATGCATGAGAAAGCGCGTGAACATATTGAGAAAATGAATCGCATTCATGCATAAAAAGCAAATGAAGGTAGAAAGCAAGTTATCTTTGAACCAAGTGATTGAGTTTGGGTGCATATGCAAAAAGAAAGGTATCCACAGTAAAGGAAGTCTAAACTTGATGCAAAGGGTGATAGACCGAATTGTAAATGACATGGAATCTCGAGAGACAATAAGGATCAATGACATCATAACTAATCAAGTTGGGTGGAATGTGCAAGAAGATTTTCATTATTGTTTAATTAATTATTTTACATTAGAAGCATAGCTTTAGATAGCCCACTACTTGTGTTTTGGGCTTATTTTAGTGAGATGGACTTTTATTAACTTTCTACTCATTTAATTTAAACCTTTTAGGTTTAATGGGTTGTATTTCAGAAATATTAGTTTAGGTTTTAGTTAATTTAATGGGAGGCCCATGTTTAAACGCCTTTTAAGTATTTAGGGTTTCTTTCTTTTCAAGGGGTATAAATACTTTATAATAAACATTGTTTAGAAATTTTTGGGATGAATAACGAATTCTTTAAGGGAGGATTTCTTGTCTTCTTTTATTGCATCAAGAATATAATTCTTATCAAGGCAATCACTTGTGGCGAATTATATTCTTGTTTTCAAATCAACCTTGTTATATGTGTTTCCATTCATATAATTGATTGGGGTTCATTAGGTTAAATTTTTTTTCTTGTTCATGTTCTATCCAAAGTGTGTGTTTTAGGGGTTTTGGGTTCTTTAGTCTTGAGGTTCCGCATCAATCAGCCTAATCCATGGACCCTTATATATTTCAACAGAATCTGGTCCTCTTCTTCTGTCCATATCCCTTTCTTATACTGATCATCATTCTTTGTCTTCTTTCTCCTTTTCCTTCAAGTGTAAGAAAGACATGGAGAAAAGAGATTAACCAATAGCCTAGAATTTTGTATGTTTGGATTCTTGAATTTTCGCAGGAAAGGTTAGAGCTTGTTTAAAGTTTCCTAAGGCTGTAAGTATTATGGTATGCCTAAGAATATGAGTAAATGTTGTCCCATGTACTTCATAGCATTTAATTTTATCCTTACATTCACATTATACACATTTCATGTACACAATCTATAGCTAACTCAAGCTTGTATCATTCACTTCAACTTTTTCCTAATGTAATTCACTCCATGTTGTCTATTATTCTAGGTAAAAATATTGCCTCTAGCTGGAATATCAAGTAGTTGTGTAGTTTCAATACAATTTCTAAGATCTGAACAAGGTAAACCCATATATCTATGCCCTTTAGTCTCTTCACATTTTAAAATAGAATTGAAATCCCCAATGACAATCCATGGACTAATGATGGAAGCAGACATATCCTTGATTTGATTCCAGAGAAAAGTTCTTTGATAACAGTTATTGTGTACATAGATAAATGAAATATAGAAAGGTTGAGATCAAAACCTGATTGAATTCTCCAAATGAATCATCTGATCAGTTATAATTTCAGGAAAAATAGAAACAACACTGGAGTTTTAGAGTATTATAATCATGCCAATAGGGTGTGTATTATGATTTGATAACTATTTCCATTAAGTTGGAAAATATTTCAACAAATTGTCACCACTTTCATTTATTCTGGTTTCCAAAATCCTAGTAACCTGGACTTTATTCTACATTATCATATTTCTTATAAGCAGCTTTTTAGTGGGAGCATTTTCTCCTCTCACATTCCATTTAAAGATGTTCATATGATAGGCTCGACAACTGGAGTCTTTTTCTTCCTACTGGATCTTCTCCTAGTAACATTTTCAAATTCCTGCTTGCAATTCTCAAGTTGATTAATATTTGCACTTGGAGTTTCAGGCATATTCAATTCAGAATTTCCCACTAATTTCTTATATATTTCAATTTTAGATGCTGATTGTTTAGATGCCACCTTGTTATAGGTTGAAGTTGTTAATGTAACCTCTCCTTCTTCAATTCCAAGAACAATTTCCGCTCTAATTGATTCATTATGTATATTAGAATCTTGAATAACAATATTGCATTGTTTATTATAAGGTATATTTCTATCTTAAACTGAATTGTTACCTATCTCTTGTGCTTGATCGATTTCCATGAGTTCCTAGTAACTTCCAAAGATAAATACTCAACCTGTTGGCTTCCAAATTTTCTTTACAGCAGGTTGGGGTTTCCAAGCATAAGAGACCCTCATCTAGTCCTCAACAGGCTCTTACTTGTCATTTAACCTAATAAAAGGAATTGGTTCAGGTAAGTTAGCTATTGAATTAACCAAAAAGCAAATTCTTTCAAAATTGACCCTCCTTATCTCAGTTGTAGTTTGGTCCTTTGAGATTCGCTTTTTAATGAAATTGGTAAGGTAGCTTAGACCACTTGTTGTCCAATACTCCAAGGTAACTTTAAGAATACAAATCTATATAGGGATGTTTTCTTGCTTGATCTTTTCTAGTTTAAGTCCAAGTCTTTATAGCTGAAAAAAAGTAAAGGCTTATTATGGACATGTCAAGGTCTAGCCTGAATGACTTTCCTTGCATCTTCAGCACTTGCAAACTTAAAGAGGGATACATCCTCTTTGTTCACAAAGACTTCCAGTAGCCCACACTGCTTCCAATTGTGAAGGGCCCATTGTTTCATCACTAGAAAGACTACTCTTTTATCAAGGAAAAATCCTAGAATGGTAGAATTCCATCTGCTTGCTCCTACTTTCATAATGTCTAGTGGTGGAGAAACAATTTGATGTTTTGCTACTTCACTGAGTGGAAAGTAATTCAACTTTAGCTCTGGTCTAGGATCCCCAGTAGCTTGTACCCATGATTTGAAAATGGAGGGATCTAAGTTAGAATTATGGACAAAACTAGATGAAGGACCAGTATTATTCAATAGAGGAGTAGTTTTTGCTAGTTGAGAAACTTTGGAAATCAAAGGCAGGAAATCTTTATCCACTGGACAAAAGAAAGAACCAGATGGAAGTAAGTGAGTTGAAGAAACAACCACTTAAGGGAGAAAGTTCTTGAGAAATCAGACATAGTTGAGGCAATAAGAATGCAGAGATGAAGGATATGAGATGAAGAAAGTAGTCAAGATTATGAGTGCAGTAGATGGAGACTGAGAAAGACATAAGTAAGGCATGGTTGGCAAATGAGGCGGCAGAACACAAAAACAGATGGAGTACAGTTTGTCGAATGAGCAAAAAGAAGGAGTTAATAAGAATGAGGCAAAGTTAAGGTAGAAAGAGCATGAACAGTGAAATCGAGCTATTTATGCATTGTAGCTAAAGAGCAAACTGAATCCATGCCTAAAGTTTCTTCTTTTAAATTTCTATATCAATATACAATGAAATTATCTCTTTGTTGATTAGATTCAATAACCAATATCATTGTTTTCAAGTATTTTAAATATTTAACTGTAATATAATTTAAAAGTAAAAAATATTAACTGAACATTAAAAATTATAAATCAATCTTAATTTTTGTCATTATATCAAATAAATTAAACTTATTTATGTTAGACAACATGTGAAATTTTAATAATAAAATATTTATTATATTAAAATTTTAAGATTTTTGAATTATTTTCAACAATATTAAATGTGTAGTTAGTTGGTTGTTTAAAAATAAAATTTTATTTATTAAAAATTTTACACAAATCAACCAAAACAATTATAAATGCTAACTAAATTATATTTGCAATAAATTAAATTTTTATTATTTTATTAATTTTAGGTTATATTTAGAATAAATTATATCAAAAAATTAAATAAAATTTCGGATTTAAAGTATAATTGATAGTTAATTTATCTATAATCACAATTGAGAGCGAATATTATATAAATTGTGAAGTCACTAGACCTAGTCAAAGTATAATCTTCACTTTCGGGTGTTTCTTCAATCGAAGATGAAGTTGTTGGGTAGATTCATAAGGGCAAAGGGCTAAAGAATCAGTAAATTAGGTATGTGATCAAGACAAAAGCGATGACATAGAAGTACAAATCGGACGAACCTCACATAAGCATGTGAATGAAATCGCAGTGTCTGTTCTTTAGTATTAATTGCTTGAACATGTCAGGGTATGATTTCCTGACATCAATGAATCGTAAGAACGCACTTATAAGCTATTCTTCACTTCTTATTCTCCTGAGACAAAAGGTGTGTTTGTTTTGGGGCTTTCTTCTTTATCAAGTAGTGCGTTTTCCAACTTATAAATGACGAGAGTGCTCTTCTGACTATGGTTCACACTTAGGCAATGATCTGTGAATGGACACAGACAAAGGTGATGATCTGAAGATGCCCCACAGAAACTTCCTAATGTATTCCACTTATTGGTGTTCCCCACGTTGAGCAATTAGACCACGTTTTTTCTTTTCTCAAACCAAACTTAAAGTTTCTATTATAAATATAAATAGAATTATATTTAATATAATTAATATTTAATAATTTTTAAATAATTAATATTCTCTCACCCATTAAATTTTTTAAGGTTCCAGTCTCTCACCCATTCAATTTTGTAAATTGTAAAGGTTCCAATCATGTGATTTTAAAAATTTTAATTACTTCAGCTAGTTTAATTGTAAATTTTTTTAATAATTTAACTTTTTGATTTTGTTTTAAATTTTCTGGTTCGATTTACTTTAGTAATTCTTGTTATTAAAAACTAACAAATTTATTAATTAATCAGTCAATTTTTTAAATTAATAAGTTTTATAAACTAAAATAAGCAATTAATTTCTATTTAATAATTTTTTCAAAACTTCAAATTCTTTTATAGGTAAACACAATCTCTTTTAATCATATTTCAAATTCTTTAATTTCATTTAATTTTTAGTAGTTTTATGATGATCTAATACCGGTTGAATCTTTTAAATCTTAAATCTCTTGTCTTATCAGTTTAACTTCCTGTTCAGTTTTTAAAACATTGAATAGAGATTTTAACAAGTAGATCTCTTCAATTGCATTTAGGTATTTAGGTTTTGCCTGTATATTGGATGTATAAGCGGAAAGAGGATAGCAATATCTAATTTTTTAAATCATGGCGTAAAATTAATGAAAGGGTTATTAGTATTAGTTGTGATGAGAAATAATATATATAGTAAGAATAGATTTATTTCAAAGAAATGAATAATAATATAAAAAGTTTTAAATGAGATTTATTCAATTGATATATTTACATTTTTTAGAGTAAAAAATGACTAATTTTAATATATTAATTAATATCGTAATGAAGATTACTAATTTTTTATTTTTATATAATTATGTCTACAATAAGTATATTGATATGTAAATTTTAATTGGTGTTGCTCGATTTAGTGTTGCACTCTCTTCTAATATTGTTTTGAGACTAAAATTTTAACTTCTTTCAAGTTGTTTCAGGTTGATTATGCTTTTTTTGTACCGTCTTAATACTATTTTATATTAATCTTGGCACATTCTCTCTAAATAATTTTTTTTAAGGACAACAAAAAATCGTCCATCAAGAAAAATCTTTCTTGATTTCTTTCTATGCTTCCTATGCTATTTTACCATCAAGTGAAGTTCGTAGAGATTTATTGATGAGAAAACACCTTATACTTACTACCTCTGTCCAGAAAATCTTAGGAAAACTCGCATTTGGCCTCATACACTTGGCCCTTTCAATTGTAAATATACTCATCATTTTCGAAATATCATTTTATTGTGGTGTTTTTTGAATTGTATAATAACACTGAATGTGCTTCACAAAATTTATAGAATTCTGCGGCTTAATACTATTGTCTAATTTTATATACTTGACTTGTTCAACTTTTCCCCTTAGCTTCTAGGCCTTAAACTTTGGAAAGACCTCATATTTTTTATTCATGAAGTAATAATACTTTGGGTGAGCCTTAGAGCAACCGATAAGATTGCTCTTTTATGACCAAGACAAATTAGGGGGCTTTGTATACTCAGGTTGTTGTTGTTATTGTTGTTGTTGTTACGGTCGTTGATGAAATATATCCAAATTTTTCTCAAAAATTTATTGACAAATGTAAAAAAGCACTGAAATCCACCTAATGGCAACTCTCTCGTTGGATCTCTTATGTAAATATACATACAGCCTAGAATTCTTTCTGTTTTATGTTTTCCCATCTTGAATGTTACCTTAAACTGTTTTCCAAGTATACAGACTTATAAAAGTCTTATAATGTTTAATACCTTTTAATATACTCCTCTCATAAAGTTTTATCATCCCTTACTCATTGATTCACCTGCATGTTCCATAATACAGTAGTATTATTATCGTCAAATTCTACTGTAGTAACTTTTTCACCTATGATTATGCTCCTTATCAATCTATACATGTTTTTTTTACCAATTTTGGCCCTTTCATCACAATTAATGTACTATTTTATCACGTTAATGTTGACCCTGCTAGTTTCATAATCAAAACTATTTGTATGTAAGTGCCAAAAGAGGTCAAGTTCTT
The DNA here is from genome assembly GCA_027563515.1 of Erythroxylum platyclados. Lineage (NCBI taxonomy): Eukaryota > Viridiplantae > Streptophyta > Magnoliopsida > Malpighiales > Erythroxylaceae > Erythroxylum > Erythroxylum platyclados. The sequence goes on from JAOQMM010000001.1 coordinate 3,714,929, forward strand.
TCCCAAATTTGACACACGTTGTACATCACATAATATCATGATGACATCATCAAACATCTTGATCTTGAATTGTCCTGCTTCGATCATTTTGTAAGCTTTATCATCCTCTCATTAGACAATGACAAAGTTTACTAATACGTTTGTCATAAACTAGTCTTTGTTTGGTGTCATATGACGTGACCATCTCGCATCAAGAACCTTAAATTTGACTAGCTAAATTGTATAGCATATTCCTTTCACTATAGTCTGAGTTCTTGCCCTGCACTGTATTAGTAGACCTTAACGAATTATCAACCTTTCTTTTGTCATCATGTCTCTTCTTATTTGGATAATCTTTTCTGATTTGTCCAATTTGCTCACACTTACATAGCCACCATTACCGGTCTGAATAAGGAGAGGATTACTTATCATGAGTTAGGCAAATCAAAAAGCATTGTATTGATGTAATGCCTCTTTAGATGCTTTTGTGCCAGAAGTGCAAGACATGAAAGGTCAATTATGCTGCACCACATATATATCAGGTTTTTTCACAATGCTGAAAACTTCTGCCTAAGTTGATCATCAATTTGTAACTAGGAGAGGAAAGGATCTCTAATTAAAGAAATCTGTAATTTTCAAATCATATATGCAGAGATGGAGATCAAACTAGAAGTTTTAAAACCCGAGATTCTTAGGACCAGAAGTAGAT
>JAOQMM010000001.1:3727021-3742019 GCA_027563515.1 Erythroxylum platyclados
TGGAAATATGGTTAATTAGTTAATGACTTAATGTAAACTTATAAAGTATACAGTACAATATGATAATGGACTATTTTATAATTTCTAAAAAAGTTTAGGAACTATTTTATAAATATAAAAAATACCCGAAATGGTATCCGGTATTGACCGGTACCGGTACAGTACTGTACCAGAACTAAATCTATTACCAAGTCCGGTATGATATTCGCAACCTTGTAAGGAAGAAAGAATAAACGCAAAAACTCGTATGCACATTATTTACATATATATATATATATAGTAATTTTCTTTTTAAGTCTTATTTCTCTCTTAAAAAACACCGTATTTGCAGTGATAAATGAGCTGATATTTTAAGAATTTGGACTTTTGTTCAAAATAGTCTTGTCCGATCCTATCTAATGCTCAAAAAATTCTGTTTAATGTCCCAAACGACAACCATTTGCGCATTCGACACTGTTATTTTGGGTGTGGTAGCTGCAAATCTAAACTGACAATTCTCCTATTGCAATAAAGTTGTGTTGCTTTTACGTCATAACTCTTTAACAGCAGCTTTTCTTCAAAACTACAATATTAGCAGTGAAAGTTGGGGAAGAAGATCTGATAATAGTTAGCTGCGCCATGTATAGAAGCCGTAGAATGTGGAACAGGGCCAAGTACTGCAATTATGACAATGCCTTGTGAATTACGAGAGAAACAGACAAGAAAGGGACAGTCATGTGCGCGAGTCTTTGCATCAAATAGTAAAAGCCATGAATTGGCAAGTGATCCACAAAAGGTGGCATTTCAATCAAAGTTGATGAAACAGTTTCTTCTGATTCCTCATTTTTCCATTTCTCACCAAACAAGTAAACCTTCTCAAAGGATTAGAACTATATTGAATGAGAGGTAGCTGAGTGGTTAAAAAAGTAGGGACAAGAGGCTCTGAGAAGTTCAGAAAATAAAACAACTTCAGCCCTGTTGTACACAATAATCGCCAAGTCATTAACGAGCTCCACCGACTCCATTAAAACACTGGAAGGGTCGTAAAGACTTTGAAATTTACTGAAGAGATTATAAAAATAGAAAAAAAGAGATAAAAGACAGAAGAATCCACATTTCTTGCCAACTTGTTCTTTACTGTTGTCCTTTTACAGTTTTCTAATTCCAGAAAACTAACTTACCAACTTCATTTTACAACTCTTGAAAACTAACTGGAGTATAGAAGTCAAAATGTTTAGAAATGAACGTTAACTAATTCAACAATTGTTGTCAGGGAGACATGCGTAGGCCATCATCATGAATGATAAAAACTTGAGTTAATTAGCTATAGATTGTACATGAAAACTTTATGATGTTAATGTGGGGGCAAAATTAAATGCTACGAAGTACTTGAGGACAACATTTACTCGTATTCCTAGGCACACCATAATACTTATAGCCCTGGAAAACTTCAAACAAGCGAAAATTTAAGAATCCAAAAATACTAAACTTCCCAAAATTCTAGGCTGCTGCTTAATCTCTTTTCTCCGTGACTTTCTTGCACTTGAAGGAAAAGGAGAATGAAGACAAAGAATCATGATCAGTACAAGAAAGGGCTATGGACAGAAGAAGAGGACCGGATTCTGTTGGAATACATAAGGGTCCATGGAAGAGGCCGATGGAGTCTTATTTCCAATATTACTGGTAAAAAGCTGTAAATCGCATAAACAAACTAAGCAATGTTCTTTCTCTGTGGTGTTTTAGTGATGGTATTTAGCTCCTAAATCAAATTTTGTACTATGTGGTGACGGATTGTGGTTGAGTGATCTTAGGTTTGAAGAGGTGTGGGAAGAGTTGCAGACTACGGTGGTTGAATTATCTGAGCCCCAGTGTGAAACGTGGAGGCTTCTCGGAGGAGGAAGATGACCTCATCATCAGACTCCATAATCTCCTGGGAAATAGGTTCTTCTGTATACACGTTTTTTTTTTTTTCTTGATTGTTAAGATGCCTTCTTTAGTCTTGAATCTTGATGTACACTTTGTTGCTAGTAGACTACTAGACTAGGAGACGAGTTGTTTCGTTAGATAGTCTTCTCACAGAATCTGTAAGACTCAACTTGGAGGTCCCTAAAAAGAAAAGAAAAGGTCTAACAAGAAATTTCAGAGAACATGCATTTGACGATTGAATTAATGTCTTTCCTCGAGTATAACCAGAAAGAGATTCCTAATAAATGCTGAAGCTTCCATCTATGTGAATGAAGGTGGTCTCTAATTGCCGGCAGAGTTCCAGGAAGAACAGACAATCAGGTAAAGAATCACTGGAATACCCATTTGAGCAAAAAGCTCGGTTTAAAGAAGCAGGTGAAAAGAGCTGTGACCTCCTCAAGAAGGAAGCTTTCAATTGAAAACCAAGAAATGAGGTACGGATTGTCCAAGAACTCCGATTTCCTTCATGAAGATAACAACTTTACTATGACAAAAGAAAACCCTTTTGCCGTTGCTGAGACATCAATTGGAGGAACGCCATTGATCGATCTGCTTGGAGCGGAATCACCACTCTTTGACGGCGACCAATTCAACGTCAGTAGCACAGATCTAATGAATTCTACCAATGGATACTCTCCTGAGTTTTGTTGGTATAATCTATAAGTGTCATTTTAGGTATTCAGTATATTTGGATGCAATTTGCCCAAATCCCAATTAACAAAAATTCTATAAGTTCATTTCCTTTTTATATGAATTAAGAAATTCCTCAACTGGTGCTACAGCTTAACTGCACTAGAAACCTTAGATCATGTTCCAGAAATTTCAGTAGAACTCCATTTCAACCATTAGTCCTTCCATTGTTAACAGAGTACAACAATCTTAATCAAAAAGAAAACTTGAAACAGTAATTACTTGAGCAACTTTCCTTGTCAAGCATTATTGGTTCGGGGTGAACAAATTGAACTGAAAAGAGAAGCGTACGGATGACAAATCCTGGAAGCTCATGCAGCTACAGAAGGTATGATGTTGAAATCAAGATCCCAAAGCTCGAAACTTCCCTTCACGAAATCGTAGTGAGCACCTTTCAGTGCTAGAGTGTTCTTAACCACAGCCTCTCGCACGAATGGATATGTTAATAGGTTTCCCAGTGACACATTCACAGCCTCCTGCATTGGGTCAACAGAAACAATGCATACCATACTAGTTCTAGTCGCTTTAAGATACCTTTAGAAAGCATCTAAATATGAATATAAAGCTCCAGAGCCAAATTACTAACGTAGCTAAGCATTCTTTTGAGCATTTCTCACAGTTTATCAGCTGGATTTAGATAGTGTCTGGTAATTTAGTACAGGTCAAGAACATATAGAGTTTATGCTACATCTACATTCCTTTTATTTTTCGTGTCTATCCTCTTAAAGTTTTTCAGTTCCATGGTCCTTTATTACAAGCAGAAATGAAAGTAAAAGATCCATATGCTCATTGTTAGAATCATCCTATACCCAGATATTAGCATAACATCAGGGGTTACACATGTGGATGTAGACCTTCAAATGTCATCGTAATAATTAAATCTCGTTTTCTATGCATCCATAGCCAAATGTGATTCAGCTTATGCCTTGTGATATGAGCCACATGGCCACCAAGAAACTGATGGCCTGGACGTACCCTTATAAGCTTTGAAGCAAATGGCTAAGGACAGGTAATTCTGTCAATTTTTTTTAAAATTAAAAGCGTAAAACAATATTTGTTATTAAGTTTGTATTTGAATTATCAAAATTCAAATTCTAAATCTTTTAAATAAAATAGTCATTTTGTTTAGAATAATTAAATCAGTATGAGCCTAGACTTAATGACTCATTGAAAATTTTTAAATTTCAGTTCAAGTTAGCCTATTTCCATCCCGACTAAAAGATAAAATCATCCGGAATCTTTTCTTATCTTTCTTGTTTCTGCCTTAATCTAGCATTTTTTATATATATTGTATTTGAAAGAACAATTTATCAATTTAATAGAGGGATATTGAGCAACTTGCCTTCTCGCAGGTGTAGCATTGCTCTTCGAAACTTAAACTATTCCATTCCGTTTTCACCTTGGACTTCGCGGTTGAACAGATTTTCACCCATTGTTCTATGAAGTCACTGCATATTTCACCAAAAGAAACGTATTTTTAAATGGCATGCACAACCATTGGTATAATGAATAACAGCTTTCATTGCACTCATAGAAAAATATCTAATACAGTATCAATCTACTGAGATCCAAATCAAATATATATATCCACGTAGTGCAACAAGAAAAGCATGATATTGCTAAACTGTATCAGTTTAAGACCATAGCAACATGTGCTTTGGTCCATTTTAGGTAAATTCTTAATGACTTTAAGAAAGATCATCAGGGTGCTTTCTAAAGTTATAGCCTACATGTTCCTCAAAAGTTCTTTCTGTAAAGTTGTTTGTTCGTTTCCAACTATTTTGGTGTTTTCACGCACAAGAAGCGAGAAAGGGATCCTTGTGACCCAGTTTCAATTGACGTAAAGTTAGAAACATGCCAGGGAAAGGAAAGCAATTATTGTGTGGTTACATTTACCAAAAGTAAAAGATTGAAACTATTCTTGTTTTTGTAGGCTTTTCAGATTCCATCAAGAATACGGCATATCTAAGAAATAATACATCTTACAGCTCACTGATACCCATCCATAAAGAAAAAGATTATCCGAAAGAGATGTATGCACCCATTACATAAAAATGAGAAGAGTATCCCATCAACACGGCACCGGAGGATAACGAAGTACATCTTTAATGTCAGATAATCACAAATCCTGCATGATTTTAGAGTAGGTACCTGGAAATGGTCCCATCATCTGGAATGGACATGAGCCCCTTTATACCACCACACCGGCTGTGACCAACGACCACAATGTTCTCCACCTGATTCCATAAACATATGGATGTGATAGGAAGTTGATGATAAGTTTGGGACGAGAAGTGATCATGATTTCATCTTTCCCAAATTACTGGACTGAATTAGGTGAGGTGTTCAGAAAAATTAATTGAATGATGCAAACGAGTGGGTACGAGTCATTTCAGTCACGAGACAGCACTGCTTGTAAGGCATGCATGAAGATTAGACTCGCATCTCGTCCACCAACAGTGAACATGGAGGAGCCACTTCATTTCAAAGAATATATTAAAGTAGCCATAGACCAGGAGATGTGACAAAAGTAAATGTCATAAAGAAGGGCCAAAGAATGCGTTCACCTTAAGATGCAAGACTGCATATTCAATGGCTGCACCCACACCAGAGTACTTTGTCTGAAACCGGGTAAAAGTCAAAACAGATAAATAACTATATGTTCCATCTAATAAGATTATTGGCACACAGCACGAAAACTGAGTGAGAATTAAGTCTCTTGCAACAAGTGTGTCCCAGAGAGAACTAATGGTGATGTTTCAGAATATGTTAATAACCTATGGATATGCTCAGAAAAGTATATCCCATTATTAACATTTCCCCAAGGACTAAATGTCAAGGTGTTAATTAAGCAAAACCTGATCATATGGCGGGACCATGTTGGCGATGTTTCGGACCATAAAGGCCTCTCCTGGTTGAAAGTTGAGGATATGAGAGGGACATACTCGAGAATCTGAGCAAGCGAATACCAAAAACTGCCACAGACATTAAGTAGTGTAAAAAACTTGCATCATGGACCATTATCACTTCATAAATACAGGAAAATCGTATTAAAATAATATATCAAAAGAGCAAACTAACCTTGGGACTCTGGCCTTTGGCAAGTTCACCGTACAATTCAGGATCTTTCCTAGAAAACAGAGAAGCATATGCCAATCTTCATTCACAATACACAATTAATGGTACAAGCAAACCTTCTGGAGTCTGAACTCTTTACGTTTCAGTATAGAAACATGTAAAAGGGATTGATAAGTGAAATTAACTTTCAGATAAGCACCGAGCGAAATGACCAAGAGTAGTTCAGAACAATGCATTAAAATGGAAGATTCAAAACCCGACATACATGGACAGAGCATATTCTAAGAAAAAAATAAGCGTACTCAAATTTCTCGGTCTTGAAGTGGATAAAACCGGACTTTATCCGTTCAACCGGATTGAACCCTTTAGAACCGGCATCCTCCAATTCCGCCGTTATCTGCTTGATTTTGGCGGCGGCGACGTTACCGAGGTCAGCTTTCTCTCTGATGACGAAAATAGATCAAGAGCTGTCAGTTTAGTCATCGGGAACCACATAGAAGGACTCGTCCTTGGTTGCCGACACGTAACTCGGTTGATCAGATATGGAAAGAGATCATAAGATTTTTAAGACTAAAGAGATGGGAGTGATTTGTGGTTGTAATGAAATCACATGAAGAACACGAATTGAAACTGACGTTGTTGTTGTTGTTGTTACCTGAGAAGATTGGTCAGTCCTGCAATGGCGCCCTCGTATGAATCCGTTGCCATGCTTTATTTCTCCTGAGAAAACACAGACAAAGAAATCAGAGGTCATGTCTTTTGTTTTTGTATCTGAAATGGTTTTGAATATGAACTATTAATCCACAGTCCAAAGCAACATAAAGATCTTATGATTATATAAATAAGCAGCTCTTATTTTCATGGCTTCCAAATATGGTGGAGATGAAAGAGTTTATGAAATAATTATTTATGGAAAATTAAGAATTAGAAACAAAACTGAGATATTAAAATGAATCAAAGACTGATGATCTTGTTGATGATGTGTGGATCCGAACCGGGATCGGTGCAGTTACTGGAAGAAGATCTGGTTAACGATGTGCGCTCATACACGAACTCCTTTTTTCAGTTGCTCAAAAAGACGAGACTTTCCACTTCCTATGCAATAAAGAACATGCATATTATATAATATATATGTAAATGACATTATAATTTATACAATGATTTCCAATTTCTTTACTTTAAAAAGCCTATCCCATCTAACGATTCTTCATCTAGTATCTAATTTACATGGAAATAGAATAAGAAAATTAGTAGAATGGAAGTTGGTGACGGTTTGATGACGACGACTGATCTTCCTGCTGTCTACGTCTTGATCAGAATTTGGGCAGCCCGATCATGGGAAGCTAAGTCAACTAAGGCGAGTTGAATGGTGATCGGTTTAAATGCTTTACGATCGTAAATTGAAACCAAGTAATGAATTGTTGCCAGAATCCCCCTTTACAGGTCTACAAGAAATGAAGAAAGTAATGAATAATGATAAAGGAAGGCTTTTGACACAAAAGACTCCTTTAAAATTGGTAGGAATTACGTACAGCATCAGTCCTAGCACTAGGACTACAAACTGAATGACTATGTCCTGATTTTAAAGAATTATAAACCAAAGTCAAAATTTAGGGCTAAAACGATTTGGTTGGTTCTTTTGTGTATAGGGCCTGTAGGCTAACCTGTCCACTTAAAGCAAGAAGCAATTGCCACCGTCATTATTGCATTCTGTCTAATCACCTTAAGTACTTTAATCGATTAGAGAGTACACCTGCAATTGAAGGAAAGTGAGTTTAAAGAGAAAAAGTGAAAAGCAAAGTTTCAAATCAAAGACAGCCATGTCTATTCTTGGCACTTTATGCCCTTGAAGTTTAATTTATTCAGCACCTAAGATTTCCCTACTCTGTAGGCAATCTTAAAGATAAATGAATTGAACTGCTGTGCTAACAAAAGTGGAGAAATGAGTGACTCACTTGTTGCAATCTACGATAGGATCGATGGGAACGGGGGCTTTTACATGGCATAAATCAGGAAGTTTTTTGGACTTTGTCAGGATTAACATGAAAGGATCTTGCAGCATTCTGAAAGCAATGACACAGATCTCTCCGCATGGGTGGGGTGTCGCCCTGGTCGTTCACCGATTTTATGCAATGCAACAGGTGGGGGTTGGATCAGTGTTAGTACAGATCAAGTGTGGCGGGTGAAATTATTGACTTATATCGGTTTGTTATAATTTTAGTAATATAATTATTTAAAATTATTCATTATTTTATATGTATTCATTTAATCAATTAATATATAAGATAGAGTTTACAAAATAAATGTATATATCAAACGAAAGTATGATGAGAACTCAATTATAGTATTTATTTTATATTTATATATTATCTCTAAATTATTTTTAGTCATTATTTTTTTAAAATTGAACGTTAGCACATGTCATGTTTTTTATTTGAGAAAAAAGTAGTCAATTCATAAAGTAAAGTATGCAAATACTTGATAGGGAAAAAATGGACAAAAAATAGCGTTCTCAAACAGCCAACTGTTAGACAAAACATGAACAATAAACTTTTCCCCACTTAAAAGAATCTATGAGGAGAATAAACAATAGAATCGATCAATCACAAAAAAAAACACCACAATTTTAACGTGAAAAACTCCTTTAATGTGAAGGATAAAAATTACGAGGCCTCTCCTAGCCTAAAAAAGGAATCTCCGCTATGAAATAAATATTTTTACAGCAGGTATAATCTAGCACAAGTGAACAATAACAAATTCACAACCCAAACAACAATAAGGATGAGTTACAAACCAAGTACAACAAATGATAAGGCAATAGCAAAATTTCTGGACTCCCAAACTCAATCTCTACCATGGAGATTAAAGAATATAGAGTCTAGAACAAGCTCACCAAATTTCAGCGAAATTTGAGAAGATCAAACCGTTTAAACACTGAAAGAGATGAAACAGCTTTATGCAGAAAATTAGATGCAGAGTACTAGCAGATAGCTTCAATTCGAACAGTAAAACAAGTCACTTACAGACCTCCAAAACTGATCTCCACCTTTTAGAATACACAACCAGATTTCTACTCAGTGTAGTTAAAATTTCAGCCACATCCAACAGCTAGAAAACGATCCGCAAGAGATATAAGAAAATTGGTCACAAGAAAAATGTCTAGAGACAACAGCTATTCACAAACATGAAAATCTTAACTTACAAACCTCCAAATCAGATCTCGACCGCTCAAAATAAAGAACAAAGAGACCCCAACAACCTCTCCAAAAATCAGCAAGATCGGACTCCAAATGAGTGTTAAATCACTGATGGAAAATGGTAGGCTTTAGTTGACACACAAGTTTCGGAATTTTTCTTCTTGTTGTTTTTGGCACACACCCTTCTCTCATGCTCTTCAAATGAAGAAACATGATCCTTGTATACCACAACCCTAAAGGGTTTAAAGGCTTGAGCTTAATGCAAATGGGTCTCCTCCACATAAGAAGGGAAACCAAGCCCAACAATACTTAAATAAACATATGAATGTTTGTTAAAAAACAACTTCACTAAATTGATCCAATATAAGAATTTCATTGAAAATGTTACTTATATGTATATAAAATTTTATAATAACATAAGTAATCCTTTTATTTGAGATTTTTAACGCATCTTATATAGAGATTATTATGTTTTGGTCATGTTTATGACCTATCTTTTTGATTGTTCAATTAATATTTATTGGATATAACATGAGTTATATGAAGATAAGTGAGTAATCAATATATGGTTCATTACTCTAAATTAATAAGGAAAAATATTTTGTTATTTGTGATTTTATTGACTTGGACAATCATTAGCCAAAGTATAATGATTCTTTTAAAATAGTTTTCAAATGTCCCTAATATAATCAATTACTAATGGTGGATAACTAATATGATTATATTAAAAAAGAGTAGATATTAATTTCATGCTTTGTGTCTAATCGACAAATTATATGATGAAAGGATTGAATTATACAAAAAAAATCTTGTACAGAAATATTAAACAAAACTACTTTGACATTCCTAATATTTTGGTATTCATTATATGTTGCTAGATGTCAATCTTGATATGTGGATATAAATTATTTAACTAAAAATTAAAGACAAGTTAAAAGAGTTCAATTTACTTAATCAATCTTGATTATGATTTAGTGTTATAATTTATAGCTATTACCAATATACTTAGGAAGCAAATGGGTCACACATGAAGAACGATTGATACAAAAAAAGATAATTTAATTAAGTCGGACTTGATTGTAAAGTTTGAGAAACTTTAGGATTAGGAAAACCAACCCACATAACCTACGTAATTGAATAATGACATGCCTTCTCTCACTTCGACTTTCCTCTCTCTTCTCTCTACTTTGAGCCATGGACACTTCTTTGGTCTGTGACTCTATGAACTTTTGTCCTTCACGTATCTCCTTCCCTTTGCTTGTCGAGAATACCTCCTTGATTCATCCTTCATTCTTCTTCTTTTCCTGGTCTGAACCGAGTTCCTTTCCTTTTTTGGTAACTGCCTAAACTCCCTAAAACCTGAGTTGTGACAGGTTATTGTTAGAGGTAAAGGTCACCTAAGGTTGTTGCTCCTTCTTCCTCAAACCACCTGCTGGAGAGTAAGGAGTTCCCTCCTCTGCCAACCTCTCAACAGTCCCTTAACCTTCAGATGCCAAGTAAGCCATCTCAGAGTTGAGTGGTGGGAGATTTCGACACTTTTAGCAAGCTTCAGTATGTTGTAGGTATGAAGGATGGTCCTATCTCCCTTCCTTCTTAAGTATTATTGCAGGATGCAAGAAAATGGAAAACAACTCTCGCGAGATACTTCCTAAAGAAGAGAATGGCTTACCCAGTTATTCAACATTAGGCATATACCAATTGGAAGAAATAAGGATTGCAATCTACGCTAATAACTAAAGAGGACTTGTTCATCTTTCAGTTTTCTTCAAAGGAATGGCAGGTAAGGTTATGGTAAGGTTATGGATATAGGGCCATGGCATATTCAAGGTAGGCCTATATTCTTAAGGAAATGGGAGATAGATTTTAAGCTAGATGGGAATGAAATAAAATCAAGACCTATTTGGGTAAACCTGCACAAAATCCCTCTTGAATTCTGGTCATCAGAGGGTTTGAGTTATTTAGCAAGTTTCATTTGAATTCCTCTTGCATTAGATGAAAATACTGCCAACATAAAAAGAATGGGTCATGCAAGAGTATGAGTTGAAGTTAAGCATAACAAAGTTTTGCCAGATTGTATTCCTATTATGAGGTTTGATACCAATGGAGACTTGGTTGAAGATACCATGTTGTTGTCTTATTTGTGGAGGTCATTTCTGAAACAGGTTACTAAGAGGTGGATTCCAAAGAAAAACAACAATGAGGTTTGTAGTGATAGTAAGCAAATACCAGAATTCCCAGAAAGCAAACAAGTTGGAAAAACAAATGTAAATGAAGTTGTCCCAAACCAACAAGCTACTTCATTAGGTGAAACTAATTCTATGTTTGATAAAGCAGTAGGGGAAAGCAATGTTTTAAATGTTTAGAAAATAGTTGAAGTGACTAAGCTAAATGATTTATCACAATCTGCCTCTGCATCAACCTCTGAATAGTTTGTTGAAACTGTGAGCAATGTTAAAACATAAGGTCAACAAGAAGTGTCGCCTTAAGGTAAAAAGTAGAACTTGAATTGTCAAGATAATTTAGTAGTGGCAGCAACAATTGAAACAACTATAGCAGACAAAATTGGCACTCCAGCTGTAGTTACTCAGATTCAAGACAACAAAGAAGACAACAATGAGACCAAACTCAAGAATAAAGAGTGGCAGGCAACTGGGACAAAAAATCAAAAATCTGAGAGGAGGACTAAGTCCTCTCATCCCTAATATGTTCACTATATATAATGTTAGAGGACTTAATTGTCCCAATAAACAACTAACTTTATAAGACTATCTTAGAGCTATTCATTCTTACTTTATTGGTTTGGTTGAAACTATGATTAAAGAAGAAGTGTTTCAAAAAGGGTTGAATTTTATTCCTTCAGATTGGCGAACCTTGAACAATCATTCTAAACATCCTAATGGAATGCAATCGATCTGTATTATGTGATTGTTTCCAAGTGGTTCTGCACTGACCAGCTAATTCACTGTGAACTTGTCCTAAAATCTCTTGGCATCCCTATTGCAATAATTATGGTATATGCTGCTGATTGGGAATGTCAATGGGCTAGCTTATTGAAGGAGTTACAGGATATTGATTCGAACAATACTATGCCTTGGATGGTTACAGGAGATTTCAATTGTTTACTCTTCTTTGAATCTTTTTGGGCAAGAAGTATGACACATGTTGATATTAAAAAGCTGTCTACTCTTACTTCTTTGTTAGGACTTGTAGATCTTAGATATCAAGGTATTATTTTCACATGGAGTAGTCACTAGAAAGGCAATAAACTCGTATAAAAAAAGCTAGATAGGTGTTTAGTGAATAACAAGGGGCTTGCGTAGATAACTTTGCAACTTTTTTAGTAGCCTTTGTTCTTGGACCATACACCTATCAAAGTCCTTTTTAGAGGCAATTCTTTCAACAGAAGATCTCTTTTAAGGTTCTTCAACTCACTATTAAACACTCTCAGCTTAATTTAATTATTGCATATGTTGTTGAAATGAATTTTTAGGGCTCAAAATCATATCGGTGTGTTCAATTGTTAAAATATGTCAAAGTTGAATGTATAAAGCTTCTTAAGCATAGTTCAGACTCTTTAAAACTCAGTAAGGAGCTAGCCCTGAAGAATTTGACCTTGACTTAGAAGGATTTGGATAATAATCCTAATAATTCTGATCTCAATGAGAAAGAGAAGACAAATTTATGCCAACACTTGAAAGTTGTTAAAGAATATAGTGATCAGCTGAGACAGAAGCCAAAAGCCTTATGGTTGCAACAGGTTGATAGAAACACTAAGTATTTTTTATTGTAATACAATGCAGGAGAAACAGGAAAAGTATTATTTATCTTGAGAATGAAACAGGAACAATATTATTTATCTTGAGAATGAAGGTCGCAAATTGATAAATGATCAAAAGGAACTCAAAAGGATGGTAAGAAGTCACTTCCAAGCATAAATGGAATTTCTAATCATACTACAAGCCTTCCCATTAGCTTAGTTAATCGAATGGTAGGGTGTATAAGCCAGAATCAAATATCTAATCTTAACAGGGAAGTTACTAGTGATGAGATAAAAGAGGTCTTATTTTCATTTCATCCAGATGAGTCTCCAGGTCTAGATAGTTTTAATGCTAGATTTTTCAAGAGAAATGGAACCTATTGCAAGCACCTATGGTTGGAGCAATATAGGAGTTCTTTAGAAGTGGTCAATTACCGACTGAAATGAACAAGACCTACCTTGCTCTGGTGCCTAAGACCCCTAATCCCAAGAAACTGAATAACTACAAACCAATTGCCTATTGTAATGTGTTGTATAAGATCATCTTAAAGATCCTTGCTAATAGATTGAGAATTACTTTACCATGCATAATCAACCCTAGTTAAGGGGCCTATGTTCCAGGTAGAAGTATGGGTGACAACGTTATGCTAGCTCAAGAATTGTTCAAAGACTACAATCAGAAAGTACAAGTCAGGAGTTGTGCATTCAAAATAGACTTCACCAAAGCTATGAAACAATAGAATGGGATTTAATCATCAATTCACTCCATACTTTTGGATATCCTAGCAAGTTCATTAATTAGATTCACTCTTGCATTTCTTCAGTTTTGTTCTCAATGTTAATGAATGGTGAACCTACATAGATCTATCAAGCTGCTAGGGTAATAAGACAGGGAGATCCTCTATCTCCCTATCTATTCACTATCACTATGGAGGTACTTCAAAGAATGACTCAGATGTGCATTATTGAAAGTTCAAACTTCAAATATCATTTTCACTGTAACGAACTCAATATCACTCAACTTTCTTTTACTGATGACTTACTCATGCTATGTGCTAATGATACTAATTCAATTGAGGTAATCTTAAATGCCTTGTTGAGATTTCATGAAGTTTCAGGCCTAAAATATAATCCTCATAAAAGTGTTGCTTATCTTTTTAAGCAAAGTAGAGATGATTCATCAAGGTTAATCAGTGAAGCAGGTTTTTCTATTCATTAGTTGCTTTTCACTTACTTAGGAATTCCATTTTCCACTAAGGTGAACCGCTGCAAATACGCGACCCAAGAGGCATGTCTAACCGACACCTTATCCTGCCTATGGAGGTGCCTCAAGGCTTCGTGATCAGTATAGAGGATGAACTCTCTGTGGAACAGATTAGTGCTTCCAATGTTTGATAGCTTGTACGACAGCGTAGAACTCCACATCATAGGTACTGTAATTGAGCTTAGATCCGGATAACTTCTCACTGTAGTACGCTACTGGTCTACTGTTTTGGCTTAAAACTGCTCCAATGCCCACCTTTGAGGCATCACTATGTAATTCGAATGGTTGGGAAAAGTTAGGCAATGATAATATCGATGCTATAGTAAGGTGTTGCTTTATCAATCGAAATGCTCCCTCAATCTCTTCAGTCCATGCAAGCTTGCCTCCCTTCATACAGTTTGTGATTAGGGCCATGATACTACTAAAGTGGGGAATGAAACGCTTATAAAAAGACACCAAATCATAAAAACTGTGGACCTTTGTGATGGTTTATGGTTGTGCCCACTGCTTCACTGCTTCAATTTTGGACTCGTTAACTTGTAGTCCGTCTTTGGAAACCACATACCTCAGGAATAGGACTCTATCTGTCATGAATACACACTTCTTTGCTGCTGCATAAAATTTCTCCCTACGAAGACAAACAAAACCTCCCACAAATGTTGTATATACACCTCTTCGTTAGTGCTATAAATCAATATATCATCAAAGTACACAACAATAAATTTGCCAATGAAAGGTCTAAAAATTTGGTTCATCACACGCATAAAAGTACTGGGTGCATTAGACAAACCACATGGCATTACCAACCATTCATACAACCCTTCTCGCGTCTTAAAGGCTGTCTTCCACTCATCATCTGGCTTGATACGAATTTGATGGTAACCGCTCTTCAAGTCCAGCTTAGTAAATATAACAACACCACTAATCTAATCAAGTCAATCATCAAGGCGAGGAATAGAAAATCAATACCTCATCGTGATTTTGTTGATGGCCCTACCATCCACACACATACGCCATGAACCATCTTTCTTCGACGTCAATAAGGTCGGCACTATGCAAGGGCTTAGA
>JAOQMM010000001.1:3751354-3761540 GCA_027563515.1 Erythroxylum platyclados
GTTTAATCATATCAAATATGTAATTTTTAAGTTACTTTTTATGTGCTTTAATGTATGTGTGTGTGTGTGTGCGTGTGTGTGTATCATATTGTAATAGCTTTATATACATCATATTCTAATAGTTCATACTCATATAATCTATATAACTTCAAACATTTTCATAAAAGATGTTGTGTGGTAAATATAAGCATTAGGAGATGGATTGAAAAGAAATCAAGAGCTAATCCTTAAGGACCCAATTCCATTTAGGTACCTAAAACTTATTGATTTATTCATCTTATAGGACAATACCAGGTGATATCAAATAGATATCAATAATTGATATAATCTACATCGGTATATGGTATCAATGAAGAACACCATGGTATCTTCAACAATTGGTTTCAAATGGATAGTCATGAAGAGTCCTCACATGAACCAAGTAAATTAATTGGTATCAAAAGATCAATTGTTAAACCAAATGAGAAAGAAAATAAGGTAATCATTGGTGGTACATAAAAGGAGGAAACTACTTTCTTTCATATTAATGAAATTTGAGCATATTAACTTGGTATACATATTTAGGTGGAGAAAGCATTATGTTATGTACCTAAGGAGAGAAAGATTCTTTTTGAATTGGTCTATAAGCTTTTTAAAAATTGTTTGTTTCTGTGACAAGAATTTTGCATATACACTTCACTCATTTAATGAAATATTTGTAGGGGAGCAAGGAAGTTTTTTTTTTTTCTCTTTTGATACTTATAACCCTTTTATACTATATACCTTTTTTAATATTGATAAAAAGGGGAATAGAAAAAAATTTGATCTTTATAAATTAGTTATGCATAAATTAATGAGAGGCATGTATTATATATTGCTTTGACATAGGGAAAGTCTATTAAATGCCATATACTTTTTATAATATTGTCAAATATTTACCATTATAAAAAATTGAGGCATTGCTAGACAAAGTGAGATTTTAACCTATAGCATTGGTGATAATAAAATATGTTAATAATGTTGTTTTCACTTTGAGGATATTAATAAGTTAATTTGCCAAATATTCAAGCCAAACATCAAACATTAAGTTTAATGAAAGGGAAAAGTGAGCAAAGGCAAGCATTAGTCATTTGCAACCTCAATACTCTACCAACCCGCTCCATCAAGACACTTGCTTCTGACACAATCGACTTACTCACCATTTGTCAAACAAACTCACGAGAGATTTTTTAAGGTTGAAAATACCAGTAGTAGAGTGGTATTGAATTATCTGGAACAAGTTCACACCTCCTAAAACTTCCTTTCTCCTCTGGCTAGCCATTTAAAATCGTCTTAACACAACAAATAGGATCATATATTTAAATGTTGATTCTTCATGTCCTTTATGTTCCGCAGAGGAAGAAACAAATGATCGCTTATTCTTCATGTGTGAGATCACCAACCGTATTTGGGAAGTAGTTTAAATGAAGTGTAACTGGTCATTAGAAGCTCGTGCATTTTCCAGTGTTATACAATGGTTGTCTTCTCAACTTACTCCCCCGAAATTGCAATACATTGTAGTAGTTAGCATATGCGTACAAACCATTTGGAAAGAAAGGAATGTTAGACGGTTTAAAGCTAAGCAGAAATCTGTCCCACTTCTTATATCTGAGACCATGAACAACATTGATGAAATATTAATACTGAGAGATGTAAGGTGAAGCTCCAACCTTCTATGTATCTTAACTTGCTATATATGTTACTTTAATAATGTAAACAGGTAGCAATACTACAATCTTTTATGGTAAGGGTACCTCCTATGTATTTTTGTGGATGTATTTCAATTCTTTATTAATGAAAATTCTATTTTTATTTTCAAAAAAAAAGTGAGCAAAGGATCAATATGAGCTAAGTGAAGCACAAAATATAACTCAAGAGAATTTCAAAATAGTGGAAGTCAAATGGACCAAAAAGAAAAAAAAAGTCATTCTATATGTAAAAGTTATTATAACATTTCTTGTAACCTTATTTTAATCATTTAGATGAATTATGGACTCATTCATTGCAATGAACATTTATATGTCGTGTATAATGTATAATACTTTCATAATCAAGATAAAATTTATTTTGAACTTTCAAGCAAAATCTTGATCTTGAAACAAACTTAAGGAAATTCTGAAAAAAAAAGTATTAAAAGTTGATGTTTCAAAGTGTTTTTAACATTGGTTTCTATATTGGTAGCCTGAGGGTTTGATTTGGCTAACCTAACTTAGAACTAAAAAACTAATGAGTTATTTGCAACTAAATAGACATCCATCTAGTCGATAGACCAATAGATGAACAATTGATTAATTGAAGGGTTTAGGTCAACTAGTAAATTTGCTACTTAAAAGTTATATAATGGATGATAGATGTTTGGCTAAGATTTCAACTAGTTAATACCCCCAATTAGACAGGAATTGACTACTCCATAATAGGAGATCAACTAATCAAATAAGTTGGAAACTAGTTATTGTAATGACTAATTTATTTTTAACAACTATTTAAGTTAGTTTTAGGTATAAATTGACTATCATTAGTTATAAAAAACTATTTAGCACATTATAGAGATTTTAAAAGCTTTAAGATGCTAGAGGGTGTATTGCATAAACCATATTGAACGCTAATTGGTTATGAGCAAGAAATAAAGATTTTGAGTTTTATATAGCTCTGCTCGTGAAGCAATTGTGAATAATTACTTTAGGCACACATTATAAGAATTGTAATTTAAACTTGAACAAGGGTTCTGCAGAGTTCCTCTTTACCTATTGGAAAGAAAAATTAATGTAAAAATTCCTCTTCTCTTGTAACAAAAGAAGATGATTATAAGGGTTCCCTTTCACATGTGGTAAAGAAGATATTATATAGACAATTACTCTCCATCCTTTGTAAGAAGAACGATGGTGGCATTCTTAAGTGGAGCTTAAGGAGTGGACGTAGATTGATGGTCATTTAATGAATTAATATAAATCGATTTTGCTGCTCCTTCCCTACTATCTTTAATTATTATTGTGATTACTTTATAATTTTTAATCTATAATTATCATAATTATTCATTAAAATAAACAATTTATTCATTCTTTATTAAATATGCTAAAAGATGAATATACACATTCACTCCTTTTTTGTGTGTTATCTAAAAACAAAAAATATATATATTCTAAAATTTTATTATATTAAATGATTTTAATCTTATATTTTTGTTGTAAGATTCTTATTAGGTGTTTCTAATTTATAGGAATTCTTTTGGTGCATTTGTTCATTATATAGGACTTTTCTTTATAATTATTTTAAATTCAGTAATATACATATATGAATTATTTATATTTTTAAAAAGATTAATTAACGATTAACAATTGGTAACATCGAGAGATCATATTTAGATAATATTGAAATTAAATTAAATGTGTTTATGACTATAATTAAAGTTACAATTAATTACTTCATGTTTGAATTCAATTATATCAATTTAAAGTTTAGTTCAACTTTAATTTATGAAATTTCGTTTGTTGTCAAACTTGCATGAAATTTTGCTAGTTTTGATATTTATTCTATTTAAAGTTAAGAATTGAAACTTTGATATTGAGTTTTGGGAAAAAGATGTCCATAATTCTAGCATTAAAAATATTTTCGTTTGAGGTTAATCTATAAAGCTCAAATAGAATTTTAAAAAAAGTTCGATGACTAGAATAATACTAGAAGAAATAAGTTATAGTAAAGATAACTATGGATTGAAGAGTATAATATAATAAATAAACTAAGACTTATAATTAAACTATAAATAAATAAAAAGTTGAGTCGTTAGAACTAAAATCATGAATTTAGAATAAATGTTTTAACATAAAAAATTTAAACTTATCCTAAATAATACAATTGAAAAATAAAATAATACATTATACATACGTGTAATTTATCATGATACCTATAAATCTTAGAGAACTAATATTTTAAAGAGAACATATTTTTTTAAAATTAAATGTACTATTAATAACTTTAATAATTATGCAAATTATTGAGATGGTTTAAGAAGTAAATAAAATTTAACAGTTTGTTAATATGTTTATTTCAACAAAGAAAAATTAAAATTAATCTGTTTATTAGAATTAAAAAATATTTTTAAGTATGAATTAAATTGTTTTGTAAAATTGGTTTTGATAAATGTTTTCAAATAAAAATAGTTTTATAGTCAAATAATTACTTCATTATCATATTGTTAAGGGTTAATAACTAAAAAAAGCTCAAACTTTCATCAATTTTTTAATTATAACCCGAACTTTAAAAGGTAGCAATAAAATGTCCAAATTTTTAATTTTTTCAATTCTAGCCCAAACTTCAAAAAGTGACAATAAAATACTCAAACTTTCAATTTTCTTCAATTCTAGCCTGACGTTATCTGTTATTTTCCCGATACCCTCAGACCTTTATTTTCTATTTGTTCTTTTGACGCCTCAAATAACTCTTGCATTACAGCATACTGTATGAGTAAGCTCTTCGTTTTTAGTTTGTTCTTCTGATGCCTTTAGTGTGAAGGCATCAAGATTGCGTAATTTGAAAATAAAAGGGTGAGGGCTTCGAGAGAACAAACTGAAGATGAAGGGAAAAACTGAAATCAAAGCGTAAGGTTGTCAGGGTTGTGTAATATGATTTAGGTCATTTTTAAACAACGAAGTTGTTTCATTAATCTTCATTTGTTATGTTAATTTTGGCTGACGTGTATTAATAATTAAGGTTTCTGAAACACGTGACAAGTCACGTTAGCAAACTTAACGGAAACACTAACGTAGGGCTAGAATTGAAAAAAATTAAACATTTGAACATTTTCTTACTACTTTTTAAAATTTGGGTTAGAGTTAAAAGAAAATAAAAGTTTTGACATTTTATTGCTACTTTTTAAAGTTCAGGTTATAATTGAAAAATTGACGAAAGTTTAGGCTTTTTTTGATAATTAAACCTATTGCTAATTATAAATAGTAAAGTTCTACTTTTTGATAAAGTAAAATATATCTTTGCATTCAAATCATGAACTAATCCTAAAGAGTATAGAGAATAAAACAAAAAACAAAATGTTTATTTGAATTAAAAGAAAACTATTAAAATTATAAAGAAATCTTTAATCCCGAAAACCCGTTCAACCACTTCTCTCCAGAGAGGCATTTACAATAGTGGTCATAAGGTCAAAAGAATAAACCTTATCCAAAAAGCTCCCAAAAATTAAAGAAAAGTAAAAATGAATATGCTTAAAATGGGTGAATATCCCGGCTTACTCCGTTCACGTTGGTGAATATTCCAACAATGCCCTGCCGGTACGGCAAGTAAGACTTTCGCTTATTTTCCTCTTTCATCTTTCTGCTCGCCACATAATGCCTCTCCGCCGCCGACGCCGTCACCTTAGCTCCGCCGCTCTTCACCGTATTCTTCTTCTTCCTATCTTCCGTTTTGGTGTTTGGATGATTTAAGAAGATGAATGCGTCTTTACCGTCGCTGTTGCTTCTTAGGCCCAAGTCTCTAAACCTCCACAGCTTCGAAAATCCCGTAGAGTTGCTCTTTTTGCACGCCTCCTGCGACGCCTCGATCGCCTTGCCTCTCCATTCGCAATAGGGCCCCTCCGGACCGTCGGTTGCCGACGATGAGGAGGAGGACGACCCGCTTTCTCGCTTCTCCACAAAGACTTTTTTAAATGGTGGCCGGAGCTTGGCGAAGCTTCCGGAGTTGTCATCGTAGAAGAGAATATTTTGGTCGAACAATGGAAAAACTGGTCGGATCTGGCCATTTTGGAATATATCGTCGGCGGAGATCGGCGACCCGTCTGGGTTGGTAATAAAGGTGAAATCTTCCTCATCATCGTCGTCTTCTTCGCCGGAGACCTCGGGTTTTTTCGTTAAATCACCATTATTGATATCCAAGCTCGAGTCCTTTTCTGTCTCTTCACCCATTTTCAGTTTCAAATCAAAATCTTCCATCAATGTACCGTCGATTCTGACAACCCCAAGAGAACCCATTAGCAATTAACAATCAACGAACACAAAACCAAATTCAAGTCTCTCCCTTTCTCTACTTTTTGAGAGAACCAGATTTCTAATATTTAAGACGGGATAGTAGCAGGGGAGGAAAGTACAAAGTTTTAAGTTTGAAGGTTGATTTGTTGGGAGCCAAAAGGATTTTGACTTCCGATTACTCTGTGATATCTTGTTGAGATGTGATTGAGTGGTGTGTTCATATATGGAACAAGAAAGAAGGAGAAAGGTTGGTGATTAAGCGGTTTTCTTGGGTAGACAGTTGCGGTAAGATCGGTGGTGATTTTGACAACATATAGTGGAGTTTTAACGGCCGGGGTTTTCATGTTCATACGCGGTATCTCTTATAGTTGCCCACGTGTGGGATTAGATTATTGGAAAATTCTTATGGGGGATTTTGGTCAACGATTAAATGGCATTATGACTTGGTAATAAGTGGGTATGGTTACATACATAAGGGATGATGTGTTTTTGCTTCGAAGGGACTTTGAGCTTTCAAGTCAAAGTCAGCAGGCAAAACGATGAGACAAGCCATGATGATGAGAAAGAGAGAACTAATATATGGTTTAATTACAAGGTCTGTCTGACAAGTCAATGCTTGCAGGCTGTAAGCCTAGTAGTAGGATCCTCGGGAAATTAACAATTGGTTGTATTTCTATAACTTTTGCCCTTTGGTAGCTCTTAGGTTTTTGAGGCTTAGCTAGTGCATGGTTCATGTTTAGGTTTGGCAAATTTATCCTAAATTTTAGGGTAAATTTGAATTTTTTAGAAAATATAAATTTTGGGTTGAGTTCAAATTAGAATTGTTTGGTTCAAATCATCCTAAATTCAAAATTTTTAAGTAATTTTTTAAAAATTAAATATATATATTTAATTGAGTTTGAACTCAAACTGAACTTCAAGCTTAGGCCTGAAGCTTCAAGCCTAATTAAATTTTAGATTAAACTTAGACTCGAACACAAATTTTCAGGTCGAATTTGAGCCTGAATGGTTTCAAGTCTGACCTGGTTTGAATCATTGCCAAACTTATTCATATTACAATATTACACTAATTGTTGCTAAGAGGATAATAAACAAGCTCCTTCATTTGACGTTTGAAAATGAAAATTACTAAACCTAAATTAAAAAAAACTACTTTTACTTATTATTTTACATTTGTTTAACTTGGGAAGGATTGAGGCTCTCCTTTATCCAACACGCCCTCTGACCTTGCAAATTCAACGCCAACTAATTAATTATCCTCTCAAACACAATCTAGTTTTAATAATTTCTCAACCATTGCAACACATGCCTTCACACAGAACATAATATTTTAATTTTATTAATATTTTTTTTACTGTTAACATATTTGTTACAAATAACATTCAAATTGTAGAGCAGATATTTTTTTTTGGAAATATAATTCAATGTTATGTAATTTAACTGAAATAACTTTAGTTTCTAATTTTGTTTTTCCTCTAACATAAAGAAAAAAGAGATACATTAATGAAGGATCTAAGAAGTTCCTCAAGTTCATGACTATATGGATTGTGTTTAACGTGAGGTGGTCATAAGTGGCATGGTTGCGTCAGGGACGACGTGCTTTTGCTTGGGGGAGAAATTCAAGTCAAAGTCAGCGTCAAAAAACGAAAGCACCGTTCCCACTTTCTTTCCAAATTATATTTCGGGCAATGTTAATGTACTTGGAGTGATGGGACAAGACATGATGGAGAAACTTCTGCCCGTTAATGTGAAAGTGAAAGGAACTTTCCAAAATCATTCCCAAGTATTCATTTTCTTCCTGCCAAAATATCCTTTACATTAAGATTTAATGACGAACTGTAAATAGGTTTATTAGAAATAACCCTTTATTATATAAGGTTAAGGTTATATATTATTAGATTTTTTCAGACTTTACGTTTTAGCAAAATTTCAATTGAGTATTGATGATGATAATTTATATTAAAATTTAGTTGTTCGACAATGTTAAAAAATATCATAATTTTGTCAAATTAAATTAATTGAATTTCATATTAAGAAAAACTCAAAATTTTATTGAAGTTTCGTTATTTTATATCAATATATTATTTTTAAATTTAAGAATTTATAAATATCACGTTGATATTTTTTGAGACGCTATATTTATCTAAAATATTAAAATTGAAGGTTTAGATTTTCAAATCATAGATTTCCAAGTCTACTACCTTTTGTTATTTCTCTAATTTAACTTAAAAGTTTTTAAACTTCAAAAGAATTAATAGCAAGGCAAATCCAAATTTGATCCCAAACAATCAATTAATTTCAAAATCTCTTTAATTTGAATTTTGTTGCTAACATTATTTTAACTAAACAAATTTCTTCTTCTTCTTCTTTTTTTCCTTCTAGCTTGCTCACTCTGTAAAATTTAAGGTTTTGATGAATTAAAATGTAAAGGATCAATGAAGCACATTGAACTTCAACGTCAAGCAAGCATGCAAAGTAGTTTGAGCACAA
This sequence comes from Erythroxylum platyclados, assembly GCA_027563515.1. NCBI lineage: Eukaryota > Viridiplantae > Streptophyta > Magnoliopsida > Malpighiales > Erythroxylaceae > Erythroxylum > Erythroxylum platyclados. The sequence goes on from JAOQMM010000001.1 coordinate 3,759,838, forward strand.
TCCGACTTAGTCTGAAATAAATAAATTTGACTTTAGTTGGTCAAATTAATTAATATTACAGATTAAATATTATTTTAATTTTAATTTTAATTAAATATCTACAAATATAGTAAATCAATTTTTCAGACAAATGCCACCTATATGATTTGCATAATTTCCAATTAATTCCTATTCAATATGACCTATCCATGGAACAAACTTTTTTTTTTTTTTATGTATGTCTTTCATTGATTCACAGCAGTGGGTGTCCATGGGGTTGTCCATGGGTTGGAAACAGAGATGGGCTCTACTGGATGTTGTGGAAGTTCCATAAGTAGGACACGAAACTTTGCCAGCCCTAATATGAACCAATATTTTTATCATATTATATATATATCATTTTTAATTACAAAGAACTATTTACAAATTTGTTAAGTTTTAAAATAATAAAAATATTTTTAAAATGAGTAAAATTTATAAGAAAAAAGGCATTTTAACAAACCACTTCGAGTTAGGGATGTCAATTTTGACTCGACCTGACTCGATTTTGACTCAAGTTGACCGAACCGTGGGTCAAAATTGTTTGGCCCAACCAAGGCACCGACTGACTTGTGACCCATCCTACTCCGAATTAGCAAGTTCGGTCGGAGCTGGCCGGCCCATTGACATCCTATTCCGAATTAGTGAGTCCTCGGATGAGCGTACGAGGCTTATGGAGATTAATTAGTTATGTCCAGCTCTGTTAACGGAAATTAAAAATGTGAAGTAGAGGGTATTTGATAAACGGAATCGGGTACCCTACCCGGTCCTCGATACCGAACCAACTCCTGTCTTAATTTAGAGATGACCCGGAACTCAAGGAGAGATTCTTTAAACGAAAAGAAAGTGACAGTTGGAAATAACGGACATAATCGTGCTTGCATGTAACAGAGCAAATACATGCAAAAGAGGAAGAAAGTAAGGCGATATTAAACCAAAAACAATAATGGCTTCTTAAAAATGGTTGAAAATTAGAGAAATTCTTGGGGGAGTTGTTTGGATTTTTTTGGTTTTTGTTAAATTTCTGATCAAGGGAAGGGACCTTAGTCTTGTCTCCGACAACTCCCACAATATTGTTCTAGGTTCCTACCGTCTTGTCTGTTTGGTTGTTATAGAGTTTTCATCTTGTCAATTTGGGGTATAGTTTGCATTGTTGATCGTGTTTTTCTCTGGGTTGTTTGATTCAAGAAAACTTGATAAACACATAAGCGGAAGAAAGTTACAGAGACTACGGAGGAGGACTAAACGCAAAGGACAATGTCCAACTCGGCGCCGCCGCCGAGTTCTTCGTCAAATGACTCTCCTCCTCCACAGGAAACGAAAAGAAATGACGGTTTAATAAGTGCATGGCCCCTTCTCAACTCTACCTCTACGCTCGATAATAAGTCATTGGCCGTCGATGGTAACACGCCCCCACCAGACAACAGTAAGACGCCTCCACCACCCAACGATAGCACGCCACCACCGCTCAACAGTGACACGCCTCCGCCGTCCAGCGTTGACGCACCTCCACCGACGTCCATCTCTCCGCCACCATCACCACCACCACCAAATTCAAAATCTTCACCTCCTCCGCCAAAGCCTCCACCAAATTCTAGTGCTTCTCCCCTCCTATTCCCATCAGCCATCCAACCCATATTCCGCAGTTCATCAGAATCCAAACCTACATCAAATTCTGGTCGATC
>JAOQMM010000001.1:3770961-3787211 GCA_027563515.1 Erythroxylum platyclados
TAAATTAAAATATTAAGAATATAAATTTAATTATAATAATAAGAATAATAAATAATACTAATAAATAAGAATAAAAAGAATAATAAAATTATTATTATAACAATAAAATTGATGATGATGATGATGATGATGATGATGATGATGATGATGATGATGATGATGATGATGATGATACAATAGATATTTTGGTCTTTTTGTTTTTTATTCCTTTGTCATTTCAAGTTTACATTTTCAAACCAAACACTAGAATAGAAATTTTTTACCAGTAAACCAAACAAAGTAATACTTATTCTTATTCTATTCCTTATCTATTCTATTCCTAAAAAATAACTATTCCATTCTTTATTTATTCCAGCACGCGAATTAAGTAGGCCATGAGTCTTGTACTTGGGCGATAGTTTGGATGGTTCGCTCTTGGCGCTGATATTTGAATTCTTTTTCATTTGAATATTTTGTATTTGTGTTTATAAGCTTTGTAAACGAACAGTCACGGGCGTTGAACTTTTATTCAGTACGATGATACGCTTGTCGTTTTATCATGGGAGCTTGCCAGTGAGAGACTCCCAAATTAGTGGAGGCAATCTCCAGGATGGAAAAACCAACCTAATGGGATGCTCATATAACAAATCCTGTCCTCAGACTTGTAAATGAATCCTTGAATGATAAAACAACATTTAAATCATTAAAGGTTTCATTAACTTTTGTTCTGAACATAATAAAAGATTTCCTATTCTGAAATGGACTTTGCATGAAACTATCTCCATCTCATTCACTCCATATTAGCCAAAGTTCTTATCAAACCAAGTTTCCTCAAGTAGTGGACAGTTTAGTACATGATGGAGCAGGTGCTTTCCTCACCTGCATTTAAGATTGGATTTTGGGGTTTATACTTTATGCTGCCACACACTAACACGCCATAGGATGAAAAATTTATGATTCTAGTTCCAAATACAATTTGCTTAACAGAAGCTGCGATTTTTATAAATTTGAAATCTGCAAAGGGAAAAGCTAAACCTTGTCTTTCATGGAGTTGTCCAGCCAAAATAAAGTAGCATACATGAAGATTAAGATAACGCTCCATGAATCCTCTGGAATCATGGACCTGGAACAGCTCTCTGTTCACCAACATCACCAGGAAAAGCTTCAACTTTGAAATGACCATTGGCGCCACCATCTTCAGATGGCTTGTGTGCTCTAGGTTGTTCACGGCCAACTGGTCTACCTGTTGGGAATCCTTTATCAAAACCAAACTCAATGTCCATTTCCCTTTCTTTGGGACGAAAGTTATGATTTTGCTGGTTGTTTTTGGTGGGTTTTTTCTGGTTGTTCTTGGTGGGATTTTTCTGGTTGTTCTTGGTGGGATTTTGCTTGGTTTGGCGTTTATTGCAAAGCCTGCCGAGACAACAAGCGATTGCTGATATGACAACAATGACTGCGAGGACTATAAAGACCGTCCCAAAAGACCCACCTGAGTGGGAGGAAGATGGCTGATTTGTGGCAGTGGTTGGGTAAACAAGAGGAGGCTGTTGTTGGTATTGTGGTTGGGTCTCTGTAGCCATTTTTTCGTTTGTCTGATAAGAAAAACTGAAGCACAATTGGCTATGGGATTAGTACTATCTAATATGAGTCGGGAGCTCTTGTTCTTTGAGTGCGGACTAAGGGAGACTAATGTGGACTCATGAACAAGCAATAAGATAGCATATAAACAAGCTTGTACTTGGTTGATTTCAAACATGTAGGCGTGTTTTGCTTTTCAAATTCAATAAAGCAAGAGATTTCTTTTGATAAAGATACAGCTAAAGATATTCTGTATGTTCTTTACTGCCAATAAGAGGCACTTGCTCTTGCCTTGTTGGGAGAGAAAGTAAGAATTTGTAGTCTTTGGACAGACATTATCTGAAATGCCCATGTAAAAGCAACATTAGTTTAATCTCAAAACGGGCTATTAATGATTGATGAAGGCACTTAAGATGTATAAGAATTTTTTGGTCTTCAGTGATCCAATAATGATCCAAACATCAACCCTTAGCTCTGTTCTCTCTCACTCAATAACTTGAGACCATAAACTATTTTTTTGTCCTTGCTTTCAATAAAATCAAAGCTCAATTTCCTGTTCAGGACTTAACAGACACATGCTAACAAGGATTGGTTGAGAAAAGAAAAAGCAGAAAATATCCAAGTGAGACAGTCAATGTCTAGATTTCAATTATGTTGTTGGTCCAAGTTGCGGAGCAGCAGCGGCAACTTTAGAAAGGCCAAATATGTATTGGGATCTGTAAAAAAAGATATCTTGCATAGGTTTTCCCCTGCACTAACTGATCTGCCTAATGGGGTCACTAGATGCTTGATTGTCGTCTTTATTCCTTCTTTTTCCAAAGAAGGATTCTGCATGAATTGGCAGAGCTATGATTGGGGCAATTATATAATTTAACCACACACCATACCAAACTACTGATCAGTAACAGAATAGTAGAACTGCTTTTGTGGCTCCCCAGAAAAGATTTCCTGTTCTGATATTCAGAGCTGCTCTTGCCACTGTTCATGTGCTTGCTTTTCGATTCGCACACCAGTCAAGTACTGCATATCTCATTACCAAAACCCGAGAAGAAGATACCAAATTAAAAAGCAAAGTAAATTTTAAAGTTGGGTTGAGTTAAATAAACGGTCCAATAGCTTCCAAATAGCAGTATAGTAGACATGCAGAAAAAAGATATGTTTCAGTTTTCTTTTCATTTCGTTTTGTAGTGTGAAACATAACTTTTCCTTTATTCGTAACTAAGTAAAGCAGAGTTCCACTTTAGTCGCACTAATGACCATTAAATGTTCAGTCCCATTACGGATTTCCATATTAATGCTTTGAAAAGCATACAGACAATCACGAATATTAGATTTGACAGCTAAAGAAGTAGCTTTGCTCGGAAATGGAAATGTATTATGTACTCGCATGCTTCTACTACAAGTTGCCACTGCATAATCTCTGGAAACGCTGAATATTTATGAGGTACTTATACCGAAATTTGTCACTAATTAACAGTTACGACGATTAGATCAAGCTCTGAAAGCAAGAAATTCAAGTTTATGTCTGTGTTGTTTCTTCTCTTCAACGTCCCTTTCGCAAAAGATATTGACGCTAGATCAGCTTTTCCACATGGCTAAAGTTAATTTACTTCCCAACACCTTTTGGTTGGACCATTGGTAAGAGTATTACATAGTTTTGAGTACGTTTTACCAACCCACTACCGAACTCCTTTTCTGCTTCCAACCCATTCTAACTTCATTACACTTAATTGATTGAGGCAATATATTTTATGTTCTTAATAATCAGTGATAAACATGTATCTATATCATCTATTTAGTTATATTTACCTGAGTTCATATCTAGATTTTGATTATGCTTAATGGTAGATATCTTTTGAAGTTATTTATGGAAAATCAATCGTGATCACACGCAGTGGAAAAATAACTTTTATAATTTCTCAATTGATTTTTTTATTTGAATAATTTGAAATACAAGAATATAAGATTAAAGGGTAAAATATACATCATTCAAAATCTTACAAAACTTATTTCTTCAACTGTCAATCACAAGTTGCTCGCATATCCAACCTCTAACAATATTTACAAGGCAGATGAAAAGAACTCAAAACAATTTTGAGAGGAAAGGATGTGAGTGCTAACTTCTTGATGTCTTTTTCGTATATGTAGAAAAAAGACTCTAGGATTTCTTTCCAATTAAAATTATAATTCAATTCTAACTCAATTATAATTATAATTTAATCTTAATAAAATTAAATATCTCATATTAAATATCTAAAATTTCTCAAACTTGAAAATTAAGTTCAATTTAAATAAAATTGATTTTTTTTCTTTTTAACTGCTCTTTATGTGTGATTTATTAGGTTCTTAATATGTTACAATGATTATAAAATATAATTCTAAGTTATAATTTGAATCAAATAAATTAAAATTCTTTAAATTTATCTTTAATTCTAGAATTAAATAATTTATAATCATAGAACAATACTGACGCTTAATAATATATTATGGCTATAAAAATATTTGGAACATCAAGGTAGTTTGACTTAACTTGTCTATGCATGATTATAACGTAGAATTTAATCTTTATATCATTCAATATCCTAATTAGACATAGAGTATGGAATTATTATTTACTCTATTTACATTCAATCATGTTCATTCATACAAATTAATAATTAATTTATAATTAATATTTTTGAAAGCACCTTTCAAATCTTAATTTACTCTAGTTAGAGAATTTCTTAAAAGGAATAACAGAACATTCTCCCTAATTACTTTAAAGTGAAGAATCTTTTCTTGACTTAATTAACTATCTCTATAGTTTATACTATATCTAAGTACTATCGACTGAGCTATCCTAAATAAAATAGTTTATAAGTAACATAAAAATATAGTATTTTTGATATCTTTTTTTTTTGAAAAATGAAATAATAATCATATTACCATAGCAAAAGCTGTTACAATATTACAATAGGGTATTACAAAGGTTCTCAAGTGACAGCTAACTAGGAGTATATAACTCGATTGGAAGTTCACATATAAAAGTTAACCAGTTAATATCAAGTCACAACACCTACACTTGCAAACACACAGTTATGTGCACATTTTGCTTTCATAGTGGCTAGTAGAAGATGATTCTCTCGCTTGGCTAGCATAGCAACTCGAATCCAAATCGCAATATTTTCAGCTATCTTATGCTTATCTTCCTCCCTTTGTTTGCACAAACGACAGTTTGTCTCCTTTCATATCATATATATGGTAGTGATGAATGCCACTTTTAGTAGGAATGCATTCTGTTTTCCAGGCTTGGAATAGTTTATAAACCACCTCAGGGTATGCTTCCACTCATAGGTATGATTTGTTGCATCCACCATGTATAGAATTCTACTCCATATAGCTTTGCTATATTCACAAGCAAAGAACAAGCGATCTCTATCTTCATTAGCATTATGACATAGAACATAGGATGTTTTAGTCAGACTAAACCATCTGCATTTAGTCCTCAACCTATTTTTAACAGCTAGCCAAGCAATGAAGGATCCTTTTGGATTTAAGGAGTTATGCCATATTAGATTATACCAAGGAGCCTTCATTGATGCATTCTAGAATAACCTATGGCAGGATTCATTTGTGAAGTTACCTTGCGGATTTGGAGACCTATAGATTTCATCTTCTACGCCTGTGTTCCCCAGTTATGGAAGGTGCTCACCCAGTGTTTGAAAACCTCAAAGTTACCATGTCGTTCACCATTTTGAATTAAAGTCGAGACTCTTGACGTCACTAACAATCTTCTTTTTCAGATGTGCAAACCTTGGGTTGTGTATAAGTGGACTAGCTTCAAGCCAATTATCAAACCATATCCATGTACTCTAACCTCCATTAAATCTGTGTTTGATATAGCGGTAAATAAGAGGCCTAATCTTCAACATTTGGTTGAAAGACCAGGAAAAGTGCTTTGACACAGCAAGCTGCCAGAAATTGATGTTTTAGAGATGGATTGCATGTACCTATTTTGTCCACAATGATTCCTTGTCTGAAAACAACCTCCATATTCTCTTACTAAGTAGCACTTTTTGCATTGTTGATGCAGAAATGATGCTCAATCCTCCTTATTTATTCGAGGTGGTGATCTCACTCCAATTATTAATCATAATAAACTTTTTGCACTAAATAACTTCTTGATATACAAAATTATAGTATGAACATCTATGTTCTTATATTGTCTCTAAAGCTCAAGAGATATACTAGTCAACATCACACATGTGGCTTGCTCAACATCATCAGTAAGATGTTGATATCTCTTTTAGACTTCATCAAGTACATTAGAACTGGGCTCTTATGGAATTATAGTGTCCAGAACATATAATTTCATTTCTTATCTAAGGATAATTCTCAATATATGAAACTCGTCCAAGAAGTTAGGTTTAATAAGCTTGTTAGCATCCATGATGCTCCTCAGGGACAAATATTGTTACTCATTTTATATAACAACCAGAAAGGCATAAAAAAGAAAGTATTAGTTTACATCACAAAACTAAAAAAAAAATAAAGACTTTAATAATAGCCTTCGCTACTATTTCAAAAAAAATTACTTTAATAATTATAGTAGGCTAGGATCTCATTCAAACTTAATTGAACTTGAGCTACTCAATAACCCTACTAAATTTAAATTAGGTTGATAGCATTCTTATAAATGATATTTTATGTGACTTCTAGATTTGTTAATTGACAACTCTTTACCAAAATATATCTTATATATTGTTTATAATCCTATCTCCAAATTCAGATTATTATGAGTTACCTATTAAAATTATACAAATTTAGTTAAGTAGGACCTATTAATTTAAGATAAAATATAATTAGGTTAAAGGGGGCTGTAGTCACTCAACAAGCTTTATAATAAGAAAAACTCTAATTTTATTCTTAAATAATGGAAGACTAAAATCATGTTTTAAACGTGTACTTAATATTTGATTGAGAGATTTAAAATTAAAAATTTAGGTCTCATCAAAATTAATATAATCTCATTAGACTAATTACATATAACATAATCTAATCATGAAAGATAATCTTTCAAAACTTTTCTTAATTACAATTATTAATTTGATAATTAATTTAATTTAATAATTTAACTCTTGAAAAATTAAGCTAAATTTCAAAAATAATCCTAGTAAAATTTACCATTTTGAAATCAATTTTCAATCAATTAGAAACATTTTTAGTTTTATTAAGAATTTAAACTAATTTAATCTTAATTTAATTAAGAAAAATTAATTTAATAAACATAAAGGATTAAAATAGAAAATTTATGAAGTAAAAGGAGGGGGACTACTGGGTTATACTTCCTGTGAGGTGAGTGTAGTACACATGCCAGATGCATCAAACACCTGATGCATTTGTCCCCTCATATGTTCCCTAATGTTTTCTTTCATTAAGCTTTGGGAAATTTTTGCCCATTCCTATGGCGAATATTGCCATTGGCTCTATCACCTCTAGTGATGAAGAAGGCTAATTCACCAGGGGCTAGCATAATTCCTTTTCTGTTTCTTGATCTTATTTTTTTAAGCAACTTATTATGCGGGATTTCCTTGGTAAAAACTTTGTATGATTTTGTAAACTCTCATTCCTTTGTCTCAACCAATACCGTGGTACCAACTTTTTAATCATAACTTTCTTTATCTCCTCCTTTGTTATCCTTTACTTTTAGCCTTGCCCTTCCTTCCTTGTCCCCTTCACTCTTTTCATGACCTACTTTTCTCTCTACTCCTTTAATTTTCATCAAATTTTCTTTAACTGTTATGCTTTCGGCCTCCTGTTCCAACATATTTTTGTTCTCTACTTGCTCCTTTTATCTCCTTCCCCTACTCTTCTGAATTATAATTGGTCGAAGGTTGTTAGGGATGATTCATTACTTGACACACTCAAATATATCCTTAGCAATGCTTATGATGATTCGTTGGTAGTTTCACCACCTATTGGGGTTCTCAAGTTATGGGCCTTTAAGTGATCTTCCACTTTGGCAGGGTATTTCATTGAAAAATAACATGCATTTGATTTAATGCATAAATAGGTGATCAGGGTTAACCAAATATAAACTAAAAAGCATTCCTATAAACAAAGATGATTTATTCTTATTTAAATTCAATAATGAGATGAGATTCATTAAGTTCTTAGAAATGGGACCGTGTCACATAGAAAGTCAAAATTTCTTCTTGCAAAAATGGAGAATAGGCTAAAGTTAGAAATGATGAAACAAAACTAAGCTCATTTGTAGGTGAATTTTAATAATGTTTTATTGGAGTATTAGTTAATAAAAGGGCTAAGTTATCTTTTAGGTATGATTGGAAGGCCTATATGCCTTGATGAAAATATAGTAGCTTTGAAGAGCATATGATATGCAAAAATCTATATAGAAATTGCGTTAGAGAAGTAGCTGCCTTAAACTCTAAGAATTCTTAAGCTAAATTATGAATGGAAGCTTATTCAAGCTAAAATCACGTTAAGCTACTAATGGAGACTAACTAAAGAAAATCATCTTAAGGTTTGGAGAGTTATTAGGAAAGTTTTTAATACCTACAATCATGATAAACTAATAAATAATGCCTTAGCCATTCCCCAATTAAAATTAAGTTTGAATTTATTTTCCTCATTTATTATAGACAACAATGAAAATGTACCAACATATAATGGTGATCTTGTAATTAAGTAGGTTGAGGAGACTGATCAACTACTAGACTTTTCTAATACACAAGTAGTCCCTAACTTGCCATCAATGAGCATTCCTTTAACAATACAAATTTTTAGTATTGCTTTTGACCCTTGGGATCTCTCTAATAAGGCCATACCTTTTGACCCTATACTAGTTAATTTCTTGACTTCTATGTCAAATAAGAAATCTTAGAAAAGGCTTAAGAAAAAAGGCTTCAACTAGCCCCTCCTCACAATTTTAATTATGTTAATTATAGCTTGGAATGAGAGAGGAATGAATTGCCCCTTAAGCAATAAATTATTAGAGACTAACTACAACTCAAAGAGCCTTTTTTAGTTAGTCTACTATAGACTAAAATAAAAGCCAATCACTTTTGTGAATTCTCACATATTTTTGACAATAACTGGAATTTGCTTACTAATCATCAATCTCACTTTAATAACATGATTCTAGTTGCTTTTAACCCTAAATTAGTGAAATTGAATAAACTTGTTATATTAATATAATTCTTCATCTTGAATTTCTGTTCTATCTTTCTCTAGTTAAAATGAAAGTACTTTTGTCTATGCTTCCAATAATGCATCTTTTAGGAAGTTGTTTGAAACATATATAACTAAAATTGGCTTGAATGGCTCTATGCCTTCACTCATCTTAAGGTATTTCAACTTCGCTTATTTTATTCAAGAAACATTTGGCCATTTGAATCATAAGGCTTCCTCATATAAAGACTTTTATAAGTGTATCAATCAATCTATTATATTAGTCTATTAGAGATCAAATATAAGGGCCTTTAATCCATTTAGAACAATAAGCAAAAAACTAGTTGGTTCATTATAATAAAACTTGATAGAGCTATAATTAACCCCTTGTGGCTCCTAACTCATCATCTTGCTTGGGAAAATGTCAATAACTCCTTGTGTTTAGATCGTTCACTAGTAGAAGTTACTATTAACTAGGTAACTACTAAAAGATATGCACCTTTTGTGTTTAACAATTATATATTGAAAGGATTAAGTTTCCAAGTTATAGGGTTTAAGGCTTTTAAGCGCATGAGAAGACTTCAAGCTATTAAGAAGGAACTTAATAAGCTCAGTAGGCATTATTTGAGTAATTTGGCATCTAATATCAATAGTTTTAGAAAAGCATTAAATTTATCTTAGGAAAATCTCAATGTTTATTTGCATGGTGATCAGTTAAAGCAACTAGAAAAAATAGATTTATCTAAGATAGTTGTAGCACTAAAAGCTCAAATTTTTTTAATGAGACAGAAATCTAGAATTTAATGGCGATCTTAAGCCCAAATTATTTTATAATTCAATCCTTATTAAGAGGAACAACAATAATATTTGAACAATCTAGATGTTACTAGTGTACCCACTCTGACCAACAAGCTATTAAATATTTGACTCTTATTATTTCAAACGCTTCTTAGGCAAACTAGGTAAAACTTTAAACTCCCTCATAAACTTGCTTCCATTATATCTTCTAAGATCAAGTGAACTTCCTCTTTAAAAAATTCATAAAACATGATATTGAAGAAGCTTTATTCATTTTAAATGACAACAAGGCTCCTAGTCCTGATGGCTTAAACGTGAAGTTTTAAAAAAAATACAACATTTAATTAGCAACATTATATCCTCATCTATTCTTAAATTCTTTTTCAATATGATCATGCTCAGAGAGATATAAGACCTTCATTTTCCTAATCACAAAAGTGCCAAATCCATATGATCTTTCAGACTATAGACTAACTTCTTATTGCAATATGATCTGTACAATTATATCTAGAATGTTAGCTAGAAGACTCAATAATGAGCTTAAAATAATGATTAATCCCTCTTAAGGTTCTTTCATTTAAGATTGAAAAGGTAACGTATTGTTGGCTCAAGCTTTATACAATAATTATCAAAGAAAGTCTAATATCAATAGTTGCATTATAAAAATTGACTTTCATAAAGCTTTTGACTAGGTGGATTCCTTTTAATTTTTATTAATTGGGTAGGCAATGTGTCACTATAACCTCGTTTAGTATCTTAATCAATAGGAAGTTTACTTAGCTATTAAAGGGGGAAAAAGGCTTAGACAATGTGACCTTTTATCATCTTATTCACAATTTGCATAAAAGTCCTTACTTGCCTAATCGCTAGTTTTATAGAGAGACAAAAGAATTTCATATTTCAATATATATGCAACCTCAAGTTTTTTAGCCTCTCTTTTGCTAATGATCTACTGGTTTTCAATAAAGCTAACTATGAATCTATTGAGGTATTCATAAAAGGCTTGAAAATTTTCAAAAGTAAGTCATGTCTATCCCATGAATCCCAACAACAATTGCTGTTATGTCTTAGGTGGAAACCATGAAGATGCTAATATAGTCAATCAATTAACATGTTTCAAATTTGAACAACCTTCTAATAAATATCTATACATTCCAGTTACCAATCTTAGACCTACCTAAGTTGAGTGTCTACTTTATTTGAGATTATTCAAATGATAATTGGTAATTGGAACAACACAATTTGTCTTTTGCAAGAAGACAACAACTAATGTCCTCTATGTTAAATAATGTATACATTTCTTTGGAGCTCACACCACTCCCTTCTTTTGAATTTAATCAAAGTTATTAAAAGAATATTAAAGAACTTCTTATGGATAGGCGATAAAAATGATACTTCTAAAGCTAAAATCAAATGAAGTGATATTTTCTTGCCTAAAGAAAATGGTGGCTTAAAGTTTCAGTTAACGAGGTTAATGTACAAAATGCTCTTAGCTAAGAGGATTTGGAAAATTTTTATAGATTCTAAATTGCTTATCCAATAGATTCGTATACAACTCTTGAAAAGCAAACGTTTCTAGTTGGTTAAGTCTAATCCTCATACTTCTTGGACACTTCAATAAATCGTAAAGTTAAAAGCGAGCATTATAGTAGATTTTAAGGTAATAGTCAATAATAGTAAAACAACTGGATTGTAATATGATAATTGGCATCTACCAAGATTTCATAAAATTAGGAATGGAAAAAGGAGCCCGACCAGGTCCATTATAGCCTAAAGTCAATAGGCTAAAACTGGGCTAATTAGGCTCAAGGCAAGCTCAAGTTCAAGAATTACAAAACAACATCATTTTAACAACTCATACAGGTTGGTGTCCTAGCTTAGGCCATGCCCTAAGGGCCAAGCTGGTAATAGAATTGATCCAGTTCAATCTGTTGTAATTCCTATATAAAACTTTTTAAACATAAGATCCACCACTACTAGACTATCACAGTGCTCTAAAGTTTAATAAATCATCAAAAACAACCTTTGTAATTGGCAATCATGTCATTTGAGAGGTTTTTCTCTCGTAAAAGAAAACCAATCCAATTATCTCCCTGAACTCACTAAAGAAGTTCTAGTTATATGTGTAATACAATCATGCATAGAATTATTCATAAGAAACAACCAAATAACATAATGAAAGAAGTTGGTACAATTTCCTAACAATCTTAAAAGCCCCATTCCTTCTCTGTCTTACAATCAAACTCAGGTTACAAATAAATGACATAATCTCTTTTGTTTATTTTGATGAAAAAACCTCTGTGTTTTGTAATCAAGCAAAAGGATTCCACAATTTCTTATTCTTTAACTGCCAATACTCTGGTCATACCTTCTTTCTTTTTGCAAATTTGAATTATTGGTCAAATGTAGTGGAATGGGCAACTGAAAGTCAAGGTCATCAACAAAGGAAACTCCATCTTCTTCATAATCATTCTAAGTGCTATGGTTATGCCAGGAATTTCAGAATTTTCAAGAACAAGAAAATCGATACTCTTGTCCTCTAGATTCAAGAAATTCTATTAGCTAAGTAAGGGAATGTGATTCTTAGTCCAATCATGTACTTTGATCAAAACCTTTGAATTCTATCCTTGCTTCTGTCTGTAGTGTTTTGCTAGTTATTCCTCGATTTTAAGTTGTTTCCCCAAGCTTCTCTATTGTAGTGTTCTTATTTTGTGCTCTATCTAGTTTTGGTGTATTTACTTCATAAGTTGGACCTTGGTTTATTGTTAAGTGTTTACAACTTTTAATCTTATTTATCTTTTAAAAAATAGTGTTTTGTTAGGAAGATAGGACAAAGTAATGCTCAATAGTCAACATAGAATGACAATCACGAGGAATCCTCTGTTGATGGAAGTCCATAAGTTAGATTATGAGAAATCCTTTGGAATGAATTGTCTCCATCAACTGACACTATCACCAAGATATTTCAGTGCCATAGGTGCACAAAGGAGAAGGGGTTGCCAATAAAGCATTTTTTTCAATCAAACTTCTGTTGTGAATGAAACCTCCACAGCTTGATGAGTTTGAGATTTGATCTTTCACTTATATCATCATCTGGAAGTGACAAATAAATTCAGCTTAGAATAAGAAATATAAAACGAAAAAATTTACAACCACTATTTTTCGTTAAATAAATATTCTATTATATATTAATCATGTTTGTTAAATAAGGAAAAAGTTTGGGACCCATTTATTTTGATGGACCTCATGGTTATCAAGACCAATATTACTCTTGTATACCTTAAACCATTTGTTAAAGGGTAAGAGTACTTTAAATAATAATAATTGTTGAAATGATGGTGTGGATGAGTCTAACAAATTAATAAATTTATAAAATTTTGATTTTATTGATATCAGTAAGCTAATAGAATCTAAAAATATGCTTAATTAAATTTTTTAAAATTTTATTCTTATAAGAGAAATCATACACAATTATTTAAAATTTAATAATTTATTGAATCATTAAAATAATTTTAATTATTTATTTATTAAATACAAAACTTTTTATTAATTAATAATAACACAAAATATTTTAATTAATTATTTACAAAATCAATCACATAATAATCAAACATCATTAAAAAATTATCATTACTATTCTTAATATTTGATACCAAACACTGATATGACTATTAACTTTTATAATCTCATTTGTAGTGCTTATATGTCAAACACGTATAATCAATAATTTCATTTATATTCCGATTTTCACTTGTTATTCCCTATCTTTTTTTTTTATTCTGATTTCGTCATTACTAGTTACTAAACGAGACCTTGATATGTTAACACACTGTTTTTCTGTTTTCAAGCGTCATGGTTTACGCATTACAAATTTGATATGTTTATGAGGAAGACTGGGAATAAATCCTCCTTTGAGATGTCAGTATTATAAAGTTTAGTTACAATTTGGTGTTAATGATATTCTCTAACAGCAGAGACGTTAAAGGAATTGCGTGGCTAGAGAATAATACTTCTTAAATCACTAAGCTTTAAAATTGAATACCTTTTCATGTGAAACGAAAAAGAAAATGTCTCCAATCAAAGAAGGAAACCTCAGCTAGAATATTTCTATGTGTAAAAATATGGAGTTTGTTTTAAATATCTCTACGTATCATAATTTAATATTTTTAAAGTTATATTTTATTAATTTTCTTTTCGTTTCTAAAAAATTAATATGAAGAATAATATTCTGTTAAATTGTATTAAATTATATAAAGAATAAATGAACTCTGTCGTGTACCTTGGACCATGACGTGTGAATTTCAACTTCGCTGGCAAATCAGTAAAAAAACTTAATGGGCAAGTTTTGGAATTGTTGCCATAAACCCGTCTAGATCCAGTAAAAGAAAAGCCTCTTAAAAAAAAAAGGAAAAGCAAATGGATATGAGACATCAGACAAGACGTACATGACCCTATTTTCAATAACCAAAGCATTTTTTATTATAATTTTAACAATACGAATATTGTTATAATAACGTTATTAAAAAATAAAAAACATAATTTAAAAAGTTCAAAAACTAATCAATAAAAGGTTAAGAAGTGACATTAATCTAAGAAAATATTCCAATTGACACTTAAAAACTAATACGAGTGATTATACTTTAATAATGCCTCAAAATTTTTAGGGATTATTTGGTTATATTTATATTTTTTATTGTAATTTTTAATTTTTTAATAAAAATTTTGATTATTAATATCTATATAGTTATATTTTTATTGCAGATAATAATTTTATCTAGATGAATTATTTTGATTAAATTAAATTTATTTTAATCTCTTATATAATATTTATTGATAATTATTCATAAAATTATTTTATTTTATTAAAATAAATAATTTTATTTTAAACATATTTTAATTAATCAATCAAAATTTTATTTGAAATTGATATATTTTGAAAATATTTAAATTTAACTATATTTATTAATGAATATTAAATTAATTTTGTTTAATTTAATTACAAAAATTTAAAAAATATTGAATAAAATAAAATTATACATAATTCTTATCAATTAAAATATAATATTAAAAGTAAATTATTTATAATTCTTATTAATATATAATATATTTAATAATTTAATAATAGATATTTAATTTATAATAAATCAGATTATAAAAAATAAGGAATATAATTCACAAGAAAAAAAAAAGTTAAAGTTTTTTGTTTTGAATTAATTCCTTTCTCATTCCCTGTCACCAAGATCAAATTCTTTCTTAGCGACAAAGGAAAATCTAGAAACTACTGAAATGTCCTTATTACGAATCTTACTTATATTGGGCCCTACCTTGTCCGATATATGTCAAACTATTTTGATTCGTAACACTCGCTCGCTGCTACGTCTTGCCCAACAACACTAGGCTCAGCTCCAAGCAGTAAAGCAACCAGGAAGCAAAAGGCAGTGAAATGAGTCAGTTCGACTCTCACGATGTTGTCTCCATCCTCTCTTCCGAAGAACGAGATTACCTTGTTCGAAACAACGGTGATCAGGTAATGACTACTGCTTTTCTTTTTCTTTTTCTTTGTGGTGGTGGGGGATCAAGTTAAGTTCAATTCAATAGTAACTGAGTATTTTATTCCTCGAAAGATACACAAATTGTAGGAGTTCAATTCAATAGTAACTGAGTATCCCTTGGGGATTTTTTATAGGTTAAGCTCGACAGCTTGAAGGGTAAGAAAATTGGGCTGTATTTCTCAGCATCTTGGTGTGGTCCGTGTCGAAAGTTTACCCCGGCTCTGGTGGAAGTCTACAGTGAACTTGCTTCAAAAGGGGACTTCGAGATTGTTTTTGTCACGGCTGATGCGGATGATGAATCGTTTAATACATATTTTTCAAAGATGCCATGGCTTGCAATTCCATTCTCCGACGCCAAAGCTCGTGAGCATTTGGATGAGTTATACAAAGTGAGCGGAATACCTCATCTTGTGATCCTCGGTGAAAGTGGGGATCTTTTGACTGAAGATGGAGTTGATATAATTCGAGAGCATGGAGTGGAAGCTTATCCATTTACGCCCGAGAAGATCAAGGAATTAAAAGAGCAAGAAGAATCGGCCAGGAGGGAACAGTCTTTGGGATCCATCTTAGTCGCCCGCCATCGAGACTATGTAATTTCAGCTAATGGAAGCAAGGTAGCCATGATTTAAATTTTTTCTGCAAGATGACCATGTGACTAGTCCCATTGTTCTGTTCTCTTTGGTGCTTTTGTTTTTATAACATCAGTTTCCTCATCCATAAGGTACCCGTATCTGAGCTTGAAGGAAAGACAGTAGGCTTGTATTTTTCATTGTCATCATTCAGATCATCTGCTGATTTTACACAAAAGCTTGTTGAAGTTTATAATACTCTGAAATCAAATGGGGAGAACTTTGAGATTGTATTGATATCCCTGGATGATGAAGAAGAAACTTTCCAGCAATCCTTCGCAAGCGTCCCATGGTTAGCTCTACCTTTTAAGGACAACAGCTGTGAGAAGTTGGCTCGGTACTTTGAACTCTCAGCTGTCCCAACTGTTGTTGTTATTGGTACCGATGGCAAGACCCTTCATCTCAATGCTGCTGAAACAATTGAAGAACATGGAGTTCAGGCATACCCTTTCACTCCGGAAAGGTTAGCTGAGATTGAGAAGGCAAAAGAAGAAGCTCAAACCTTGGAGTCAGTTCTGGTTCTTGGTGATCAAGATTTTGTCAT